>JAVSBV010111224.1:0-21615 GCA_033117975.1 Parotocinclus spilosoma
AAGGACCCAGGTCTCTCCACCCTGGGATTGAACCCGGGACCTTCTTATTGTGAGGCAGCGGTGCTACCCACCGAACCCCCGTGCTGCCCGAATAACGCATTGAAAGGTCAAAACGATTATTGCGTAACCACAGCATTACATTATCCAGTGCTCATCCCTCCCTTCCTCATCCGAGTGTGGGAAAGTACTGTGTATATTACTTATAACACATTTACATTTTGTCATTTAGCAGAGGCATTTATCTAGAGGGACTTACAACTGATAAAATCTTACAATCCAGGCAAAGTTCCTTAACCACTGGGCCAGCACAGTTTCTGTTGAATGTGTATTTATGTATTATTATCCAATTCCCATTGTATCGTCAAAATAAGTTGGGCTATCCCAAAACGTGGCGTACCTGTATGTAGTCTTCAAGTGTGTTGCATGTAATTGTTTCAGTTATTATTTCTGTTATGTCTACCCGTTTTATTCTATTCTTTTTTATTCTTCTTCTTATCGCAGCACTGGATTTGTAGCCTAACAGCACCCAAACAGAGCACAATACAAATTCAGTCAGAATTGAACACACTACATTAAGCCACAGCAGAAGATTAGTGGCAACAAGAGTTCAGCATAGTCGCCTCTCAGCTTTAGAGTTTGATCCCCCTACAATAATAAAAGGCGTTAGGCCAGCTAGCATCTCTTGTGTTCCTGTATAATTGTGATGGACTAGGGTTAAGTCGGTACAAAAACAATGAATAATTGAATTAAATGTATACTTTTGTGCTCCCATGTATGTCACCAATAGCAGTATCCTCTAAACCAATCCCATGCTGCCTTTCGATCATAATGAGCCATAGGTACCGTGTGCTTTATGAGTGTATGTGGATATTCAGACTCCGACGGAGATAACAGAACTGCTCATGAAAAATATCTCTAAACCACCTGGCAACAAGCACAGAGAACCAAAGAATTTCAAGGCCTGTTTACTGTGTGTGGGTGGAGACGGGGGGTTAGAAAAGCACAAAGAAGGCCTGAAAGGGTAATGGCCACAGTCCCACAGGATTTCAGAGCTGGCAGGAATCCAGAGAACAGCCCGACCATTTTCTATCGCTCTCTCTGTCTCTCTTGCTCTGACTTCTTCACCTGTACCTGTCTCAGGATACACTCAGAGCTCTACTTACAGTAAGTTCACCTGCAGTCACTTCCAGCTGGAGTCGCGTTATGAAACGCTCCCTGTACTTCGGTTTACTTACAGGACGTATTCCAAAACCCTGAGACACGTACAGTTTAACAAATGAAACATGTTTTCACAGTGCACTGAGACTTCTCGTTTATCAGTGTGAATTCTGGAAACAAATCTAAAATCAGTGGTCTGTGGTTGAGCATGGGTGTGGATCACACCATGTGTGAATGCTCTCTGCTACCAGGAACAGGCGGGGAATAATGTAAAGGGCTGAACTTAAAATATTTCCTGTTTCAAAGTTAACAATGGCAAAGAAAGGATGTTGGAATGTTAAAATTGAACATTTTTTAAAGACAAACATAGAAGAAGTAATTCAACGCTCAAAAAAGTAAACGCATTTGGCAGATAGGCAACAAGTTTAAAATGTGAGCCTTTAGCTGTACAATTACCGTGTGCAAAAGAGTAAAGAAACATTATTACTTCTGTTATACTGCATCATAGGAGTATCCAATATCAATATGAAATATCCCATAATGAAATATCCTTGAATTTTTGTTAGCAGTGTATTAATAATAATAATTAATAAAAATTAATACTAGGAATATAATTTTTTCCTCACATTTTTTATGGTTAGCTTAGCTGGGGCTCAAGTGACTGTTCCACAAAGCATCCATTAATTGCATAAGCATTTAGAAACACTATTGACATTCTCAATCAGCCAAATTTACCTAATTTGCTTACATTTAATCTGGACCTTTTAACAGCGTAATATTTATTTATTTAAGGATTTTACCAGGAAAAAACAAAAAACAAAAACCTTTATCTGACTCATTTACACAATACTCCGTTGTCTGACAATTCAAAGCTACTTTCACAAAGGATATTCTATTGGTAGAAAAAATTTCGGACACTTTAACCTGCAGCAAATTCAGCCCAAAAAACAGCAGCACAACCTTCAGATGAAATGAACACAATTTAAAAAACTAAATAAAATCAGAAAACACAGCCTTTATAGGCTACAGTGTTAAATATTTAGTGTGACCTTTACACTTGCACTTACAATAGCAACATCTGGCAGCTTCACAGAGTTCTAAAACATCCAAGACACGTCTATCATAACTTAGATCCAGATTCCTTCTGGTGGTTTTACCTGTTATGTTCTTGCGAAGTTCATCGTCCGGTTCTTTCAGTGCATAGACCAGTTTGCTGATCCCACCAGCCTCCAGCAGCGCTGTCTTGTTTTCCATGTTCTCGTAGATGAGGTTGCGAGTGGCACCTGTAGCGTAGCGCTGTACCTCCTGGTTCTCGCTGCTGTACAGCTGCACCAGTGCAGGGATGCCCTTAATGGTGCGCACCTTTGCAAGATGTTAAAAAAGAAAGAGTTATTTGTGCATAAACATCATTTAAATCTTAATGACACATCCTGTCGATTGAACCAGCCCTGTAATGCTTCATACAGAGAGCTAACATGGCACGGCTTTGCTTCTGGACTTCAAACGTTTGCTGATGAAAACCAAAACTTTTAGGTTTTACTTGCAAACATGTGCTCTGAGGCAGAATGACTTTCTCCCTCAGGGTCAGGATTATTACATTGTACAATGAGAAAGATTTTCACACATCTGACTGGACTCTTAAGCTCATCAATGGCAAAGATGTAGGGGAAAAAGTCTCCCGAAAAAATGTACTTTAAGGTCATGAACACTATTTTGCTAAATTGATGACACTTAGTCCAATATAATTAAATTAATGAGTGTTATGCCTAGCACTCAACTATAGAAAAGATCTAGAAACAAGATAAAGCTGTCTCTGAAGGAAAATTCTTTAAGGCCATGCAAAATATCCTGCTAAATCAACAACAATTAAAAGTGATGTGATGGCTTGGAATACCAGCTTTGTAGATTAAATAGCTTAACGTCGTATAGCTTTCATGGTCCGAAACATCCTTAATGTAATGTACTTTTCAAAATAGTTTTACATCTATAAATAGCCTAATTTATAATGGAAATTGTTCCAAATAACACACAAGTCTCACTGGGGATTTATTTTACAAAGACTTTTGTTAGTCATTTTTTGTATTCCACTTGCAAATGATATATTCAAATAACTGTCATCAGCCACTACGCCATGTGCCATTTGCCTCTCAGAGTATTTAATTAATTTGTGTGTCTAGAATCCACACACCCAGAACACGTGCCAGTTACTAAACCCCACTGGAATGAATGGATGCAAATGCTGACAACAGTTCTTCTAACACCTCAATGAGAGAACAACCCAGTGGAAAATTCCATTTGTGACAATTCCATTGTGTATCTTGGATAACAAAGGGATCAATGTTAACTCTGTATGTGCTGGATGAATTATTTGTTTACCATTTCCTTGGCCTCGCTGCTATGGTAACACTGATGCTGGATAAAAGCAGCTCCCAGCATCTGCATGGCAACATCTGAGGAGCTGAGATGGCTGACTGCCACGGCCATGTCCAGGCTGTGGATTATAGGTACATGTCAGAAGCAGGGACAGCAGGATGAGGGTCATGGAACAAGGTCAGAGACAACACTGTATATTGTAACACCAGTACAAATCAGGTCAGAAAAGTTTCCACTGTTATCATGCATTCAGATGCATGTTCAGATAAGAAAAGGAAGAAGCCAGATGTACATGTTATGGTCAATTGGATAATATATTCCAAACCCATTTTTACTCTGTGCTTAGTAAGAAATTTACTCATGGACAAAAATGCACCAAGAATGTTGGATTTCTGCAAAGCTAGGATGCAGTTCTGTCCCTTCATAATGAAACATACAGCTGCTGGGTGTTTTTAAACCACTGATGATATCTTCTATATGCTCACTGTCATGATATGATAAAAACTTGCCATATTGCAACCTCTAGCATGGATGCCTAATGGTGAACCCTTCAACTCTACCTTTGCTTTAGAGAGACACTGCCCAGAGTGCTGGTGTGAGCACCTGCATATGACGGTGGGTCACCCCTTGTAGTGATACGAGGGACACTAACAACTCAGTGCCATGTGCTGGACATTTGTGGGACGAGTGTGCCTATATTCGCAACCACAAAATCTATGAGAAAATGGATCGAATGACACCATATAGAACCTGTTTGCTTCCACAACCAGCCGTATCTTATCATGTATCCAGGTTAGAGGCGGCCCAACAGGATAGTAGAGCCTCCTTTCAAATGTACAGTTTTCCCAAAAAAACATATCCACTCGCTTTAATATCATAATCACTTAGATATACCATCATTACATTCAAACATTTAAAGTTGCATTTGATTCCAATAGCTTCTTCTTGGTGAGCTATTTTTTTGTCATTGAGTTTATACAGCAACAGATGCAAGGCAGGCACAATACCTATTTTTGTGTTTCTGAACTCCAAAGGTTAAGAAGTAAATCCAGGAAAGAACTGGAGGATGTGAGAATTAGCTGGAAATGATTGACATTTGTCACTTTACTGTATCCAAACAAAGATACAGAGTTCATGTGTTGCTTCTCGTTCTGTTTCCAAAGTGTGACGTTGTTTCAACTTGCACACAGCTCAGACATGCAAGGTCAGCTGTCACTTTGTAACTTGCTAGTGTGATACAGGGTATGCACGAGACGTTAATGTGCTTGCTGTTGTGTGAAAAACACAAAAGATATGTATGTGATTTTATTTTTTCTGCTAAAATGGATACAAGTTTGGGTTAAGGGTTGATTGTTTTCCATTGCCAGATTGTTGCCACCAGCTTAGATGCCTATTCAACATGATCCCAGTCCCAGTTTCCATGCACTTCCCCTTATGACGGTCACAGTGTTAACAGAATGACAAAGTCAGCATAGATTTCTTTATCCCCAGATAGCTCTTCCTTGGGTAACCCCCAGACTTTCCCAAACCAACTTTGAGGTTGCCCTGCATATCTTGGGTCTCCATCCAGAGGGACATGAAAGGATCAGCTCTATTGAGAGCTGACTTGTAAGATTTCCGAACAAACCTCAGTTGGCTCCTCTCAGTCTGAAGGAGCAGTAAGGACGACCCGGACTGATGAACGCCTCTTCCTGTCATGGAGAAGTTCAACAACCCTGCTTAGGAACTTCATTTCTGCCACTTATAAATGTGACCTTATTCGTTTGGTCACTAAAACAAGCTTATGATTCTAGGCAAGTACTTTACACTATGTAGACAAACGTTTAGGGACGTTTACCCAAAAATGACATTCTACTGCTACTGTTTGTATATAGAGAATCCAGAAATGCATGCTTTATATTCTATGCTATAATGCTAACATAAATTTGTAAAAAATGTTTTAATTTTAAATATTTTTTTTACCCCATAAAAAATAATCAGAATAGAGAATCTTGTTCCTCACTTCAGGTGGTTTAATGCTGGTGGGCATTCCAGATTGGTGGAGTGCTGCAGTGATTAAATTTCTCCCATTTTCACATATGATCTTTGGAGCTCAGCCAGAGTGACAACTGGTTCTCGGGTACCTTTCCTACCAAGGCCTTTCTCCCCTGATTACTTAGTTTGGTGGGCCGGTTAACTCTAGGAAGAGTTCTGATTGTGCCAATGTTCTTCCATTTAAGATTTATGGAGGCTACCGTGCTCTTGGGAACTTTTAGTGCAGAAGATGTTTTTCTAGCCATCTCCAGAACTATGCTTCAACACAATCCTGTCTCTAAGCTCTACAGGCAGTCCTTACAATGCTGAGACTATATAGACAGGTGTGCGTCTTTTCAAATCATGTCCAATCAACTGTATTCACCACAGATGGTCTCAAGGTGTAGAAACATCTCTGAGATGATCCAGAGTAATGGGAGACCCCTAGAATTAAATATCAACTGTCCGAATACTTATGTCTATTCAAAATGTAAAAAAAAAAAAATTTAAATATTGTTTTCTCTTTGTCATTATGGGCTATTCAGTGCAGATTAAAGGTGAAGTGAAAATATTTTTAGTACAAGGGTGAAAGGGTCTAAAGACTTTGTACATGTGGCAGGGGAGACACAAAGCAATGTGGAGTAGTCTAAACCAATTTGCTCTGCTTATGTCATTTTAGCATCACAAAGTGTTCCTAAATCCAGTGTGAATGCAAACCAAATAAGGCCCTTGTATGAATATAGTTCTTGGGGGGGCTCTGTGGCCGCCACATTACTCCCGTGAACAGTTTGGTGCGAAAGCGCCTTTGTATCCATGAATAAACTCCACTGCAGTTAAGAATAGTCTACTACATCATTCTACTCTCAACACATCAACAACGCAAGCCACTGAACATGACATGGTGAGCTGTGTGACTATTATGTGTGGATTCAACTGAAACTTACTTGCATCATGTAATCTGCATAATGCCAAATAGAATTTTAAAACCTCTCTGTTTGCTAAGTTGGCATGTAATTATGCTTCATCTCATCAAACTTAAAAACTGCAGGATCCTACCCTCCAGGACTGTCGCTGCCATCAGCCACTGCGTCGCATACGTCCATGCCTCTTCCTACGCTCTTCAGGCTGTGCATGGATCCAGTTCGCCTGATCGCGCCCTGGTACTGCCCGCCGGCCATCATGCTGCTGCCCCCTGCACACAACAGCATGGAGCTGTTGCCTATCCTTTGCTGCTGCACCTGGCGGTTATTCATGCGGGTGATTGTACGGTGGGCAGGACCTTTAAACGAATACTGCTGGGCTAGTTCTGCCTCCCTCCATCCTCTGCCAAAACTGTCCCGTCCTACTGTGCCGCTGAGTGTACGTTTCATGGGTGACATGCTTGGCAACATGGTCTGGCCATAATAAGACTGATGCTCCATGCCCTCCTGAGATACCCAGTTGGCATTCTGCTGTCTAGACATCGTTTGGATACCTAGAGCTTCTTGATCCATCTGATTAGATGCTCTGGAGTCAGCATGGTGCACCTGGCCACTCTGCTGCACGCCGTTGTAGGTGTCGTCGTAGTAGCCGTATGAGTGACCCACAACGGCAGGCATGGGGATGCCATAGCTGATCCTGCGTTGACTGCCCACTTCAACTGCTGAGCGTGAGGAAAATCCACCAGCATAACTCGACAACCGTGGGTTCTAAAGAAAGGGCATAGCCATTTTTTTTATTTTTATACTTATAAACAACTGCATAAAGAAGAACCATGGGAACACCACTACAGAACCTGCCCCATGACCTGAGCACCCGAGAGTTAAACACATCTCACTAGAGGCCAGATATGAACCAGACAAGCTCAGCAGGTAAAGTGGCTGTTTACAGTGACAGCCTGGTTCGTACCTAATCTCTGGTGAGGTAAAAACTGTCTGTCAGCTATGAAGTTGCATTTCGTTCCTGCCACTGTAGAATATATCTTGGCACAGATAATCCCAGAAGTGGTTAATCTACGAATCCAACTGCGTTTCTAGCGTTCTGTATTCACAGGGGCATAGATTCCTCACACCTGTTCCTAAATGAGTTAATCACAATTAGAATTGGGTATCGAAAAAACATTTAATGCTTCAAATACAGAAACAAAATGAGTGAAATCAGTTTGTATTAAGAAGGCGTCAATCTGCCAGGATTTGGGCGTCATATCATCACGTATATCATCAAATACTTTTGTTTTGATACATTCCACTAGAGCATTAGTAGTAAGGGTGGAAATTTTATCTGTTGTAAAGGAGGTTGCAGCTCCAACGTGGCAAATCATCTAAAGTCTGCAGTTATCTAGCCCAAATGCTGCATCCCGTACAGTCTAAAATGCTTAACATGAGCAAACCTTAACACGGTTTAATCGCCTAAAACAGTCCACATACAGGAAAGGAACTCAGTCTCAGTGCTCAGTGTCTCTCCAGCATGCTTTACAATACATGTAGACCCATTTCTCTGCATTAAAGGTCCAGTTAGCCCAAACAAAAACACACCTTGAAACTAAACCAAACATGAAACTTAACCAGTTAAACTTGGTGATTAGCAGAACAAAAAGTCATAATGTAACTATTATTTTATTTTAAAATCTAACAGTTACTTTTGCTATCCCATTGCTAACACCCCTATTACCTATTTACCCCCGTTTCAGCTTTTAAATTAAGAAGCAACACAAACGGAAAATGAAGAAATTCTCAGTCTGATATTTAGCCTGTAAAAAGTGCGCATTTCTCTAATCTGCTACCACAGCAAAAGTCACCCCTTGGACTTCTGCTTGATGAGATCAGGGGTTGGGAATGTTCACATGCAGGCTGATCTCTACTGTGGAGCAGCACTTCACTTTCTATACAAGGCAGTGGCACGAGGATGCCAAATACTACACCGGCATGTGGTATGGGTGCAGCCACAAAGTGTTGTGCTGTTGAGTGATTGTCAGTGTTAGCATGAGGCCAACAAATGCTGTGTTTGAATAAAACAGTGATTAAGGCAAGAAAACAAGGGCAATCATTATCTATTGTATATTATAAGTCCATACAAAATCTCTAAATGATAGTTTTTCATACCTAAATTTTCTTATTGTTTGTATTTATCAACTTCTCATTGATTAAATCTGTTGATATACTGAGGTAGTAGTAGTAGTAGTAGTAGTAGTAGTAGTAGTAGTATGTGTGATATTTACCATCGCTCTTCCACCATTGTACATGACTGTCTTGGAGTTCATTCCGGTACCTTGGCTTGGATATCTCATTATGGATGAACCGCCGTGTTCTAAAGCAAGACGAAAGCAAGAGCAATTAGCTGGGAATCTCAATTGTATGTTGTCATGTTTATGCTTTCTAAAACAACTGGGCCAAATGACACATGGAAAGTACGTCACAAATCGACACTTAAGAGTCCTTCTTTGCTGAGTTACTGCCGCCATCCAACGATATCAGGTTTTTCATTTACCCCATGTGGTGCTGTGAATAGTTAATACGGTGTTCATACTCCATGAGCATGCAGAAGCTTATAGAAGCAAGACCCCAGGAAGTCACAAAGGAAATTAGTGAGGTGTACTCATGCTTAGAGGGAAAGATTGTTAACATCTTCCTAGGTGGAAGCATCTTACAAAGCAATCCGTTTTTACAGGGGGATGGACGGGTGGCATTTCATCCAATTTGCAGGATAGGATTACTTGGGGTACTCTAGTTCATCTTGGTTACTCCCATGACACTGTGCGTTTCTCTGTACTTCTCAGTTGCATGTTTTATCCCCCTTGCCTTTCACTTTTAGTCTTACTCCTATTACAAGCATTGAAACAATTCTAGTCACTGAGCGAGTCTTAAACACATTCAACTATGGAGAACTATGAAGGGTAAAAAAAAGGGGACTTGTTTGAACATATTCACATATTATTACACCAAATACTAATCTACAGACAGACTCAGGCGGACTCATTCTCAAACCACGGGGATTAGTATGGACTCTGTGCCCCTGTTAATACCTTAACACCCTCTACTCCTTTGAGAACGTTTTGTACTAGATTTTAAAGCACGACTGCCAAGAACCTTTAAACTAAGGTTGTGCCCGGCCTCGCCTGTTAAATGCATCTGAGTTCAGGGTTCTGAGCTGGACAGTCAGTACAACAGTTTCTATACTAAGCCATTTTAACGGATCTCGATTTGTCCTGAAAGTAGAACTAACCTCCCCAGTCATGCTACAGGTCTGCACTTAGTACCGAACCTGTTCTAGTTGGTTCCATTTCACAATAGCACTGCGCACTGGACGCACAACGATGTAACAAGCTAGGAGACAACCTCAGAGACCATGGTTAAGTTCTGGTTGCACCATCTGGCTGGATTGAGCATCTTAAGCTAAAAAGTGTATATATATATATATATATATATATATAAATGGGCTACTAACCAAAACTAAACAATCAGTTACCCACAGAAAAACTGATTCACCTTTGAGCTTGGTTCCTCTCCAAGTGGCTTCCTTCCTGTCTCAGGGATTTTTTCCTTCTACTATCACCTCTGGATAAGCTCATTAGGGGTCTGGACATTTATACAGCTGCTTTGAGACAACACTAGTTTTTAAGACCACTTACTGAACAAAACTCAACTGCTATCACACAAAGAGACAGTTAATTAGACAGCCATTTAAAGCTGTTTGCTTTACACATCACCTATCCTCTCCACTGCTGTTGAAATCAGTTTATTTGTTTAGTGCTTTGAACAATGGAGACCCCTTACAAAGCAGCTTTACAGAGGTTCAATCAACACCCGAAATAAGAAAATATGCCAACAGCGAGAGTGTCAAAGCTGAGCCTGAACAAAGGCAATGAAATCATGATTCTGAAGGTATACTTGAATATTTTTACCTGGTGGGCTAGCTTATAAGATTGCTGTGTGCACTCTGAGAAAACAATTCCCCATATCCCACTTGTACATGTTATGCAGTGGAAAAGAAACAGGATTTATTAATTTATTTTAATAATAAATATTGATTGCATTGGGCAGCACAGGGGTTCGGTGGGTAGCACCGCTTGCCTCACAACAAGAAGGTCCTGGGTTGAAACCCAGGGTGGAGCCGTCTGGGTCCTTTCTGTGTGGAGTCTGCATACTCCGGTTTCCCCCCACAGTCCAAAGACATGTGTGTTAGGTTAATTAGCGTCTCCAAATTGTCATTTTGCATATTCAAAACACCCCAGCCATGTAACTGGAAACAGCTGCACGCCGGTCCCAAGCCCGAATAAATGAGGAGGGGTGGAGAAAGCAATGGCAAAACTACTCCACTATCCTGCTGAAATACTTCAGGGATCACACCGATGAAGGACAGAAATATGCTGGCGATCGATGATCCATCAAGTGACCGAGAGTCGGCTGCGACTGTACGGTAAATCTAATCCCCATTGATTGCATTATATAAGACAGCTTGTTATCTAGCCACTTTTCCAAATCACAGGTGTAGGCTACTGAGGATTTAAAAACAGGCTAGTTAAAGATTCTTTATGACTTGAACTAATAAACTATTTGGAATGGTTTGCAATTATGTTCAGAGTCTGCTAACTGGAAGAATTATTACAGTTCTCATTTATGATTTAAGGAATACATGAACCAACGAACCAAAGAAACCTTATAGCAAACAGTTTGTGTGGTCTTTTTCACACAGAAAGCTATGAGTCAACACTGAAAAATCCTTAAGGTTAATGATCTCTGTGTAGAGCTAAACATCCCTTTTAGTTCATTGTGTGTATTAGTTTGACACAGGATTTTCTGTAGTAAAATTACATACAGTTTTTAAAACGTGGTAATGGCAAGTGAGCAACTTGAGATACTTGTACTTTTATTTTATCTGTACAGATAAACCCTTCTGTTATCCAGGAGAATGTCACGGACTCCATTCTCAAATCTTTCTCCACTACTCACACACCATTTCCCCACACTCTATATTCATACCTCTAAACCACAAGATCAGTACAGTCAAATACTAACAGGTCATTTACTTATATGTATTAAATGCTAAAGTTTGCACACATTTACATGCGTGTGTATTTATTATACCCCTCACGAACATTAGGGGATATTTAATTTTTGTGAACAGAATACAGACATCACCTTACTATGCTGCTTCATGTTTTTTTTGCATTCATCTTGCAACAATGCACACATTCCACCCAATGCCATCACATTGTTCCTTTTGTACTTCTATATATTTAAGTTTTATTAAAATATGTAATTTGTTTTTTAATATTGTGTTTTTTATTCTTTCCCTTTATTTGATGAATAGACATATACAACATTTTGTACAATGTGAACTGATAGTAAAGCCATTCGATCTTCTATCTATCAAAACATCAACTTACTCATCCACTTTAAAGTAAATACAGAAAGTCTAGATTGGGCTATCCAAAAGCTCTTCTTGTATACCACGAGCTGAATAGACAGTGAGAGGTGCATGGTAAAGGCCAAATGCATATTCTTCATTTTTGTGGGTGCACAGATGACGCTCAATGAGCCCTATTGTTGTGACGGAAAAGCAGGATATGCCTCTTTTTAAATTTCCAAATTCGTTCTTTTACTGTCACATAATCATGAAAAGCATCCTTGTGCAGCACACAATTGCCTTAACTTGCACTGTTCAAAACACACTATTTCACATCAAGTTAGAGCAGAAAGCACTTTTCGGGGTTTTACTGCTTTGAATGATACTGTTTAAACCAAATACCATTTTCAATGAATGAATCCCCTCATTATTAATCTTACTTGTTTTTCCTTGTCATCTCTGCCTTGCTCATTTAGGGTCTAGACAACATTTACAGTCAAAGTGCTCTACATGTTTGTGCTTTTTCAGTTCCACATTACATTCTGTGAAACAGAGCGACCGTGACGGACGTTAACTAGACCTAGTCCCGTGGTAGCTTAGATTTGCATGTGGTGTTTATTTTAAATAGTACTATTAATTAAAACATGAATATGAAAACATTTTGTGCTAGAGAGGAACCCTAATATGTTACTTTCTCTTTTCTGTCTCGTACAAATTGTCTTTCATTGATTCTTAAGACGGATGTCACAGTGCATACCTGTAAAATCTTAAGCTTACATTTACACTTTTTTTTACATTTAAAACCCAGCTTATTACTAACTTATTTTGCATCTGTTTCTGATCAACTTATGTTTTCATTAAATATTTTTATGTGCTGACCTGTTGCTGACCTGTTGTTGAAGGGTTGCTGGGCTGGTGTAAATGTGCCCAGTCCATTGCAGAGCTGGTAGGGGTCGCCATAGGGGATGATTTCCTTGTTCGTTCTCATCTCCCTCAGGCACCGGTAATCATGTCTGTGAGTAATGACTAACCAGGCTTCAAGACAGTACTGGGACTCGATAACCTCTTTCAAACCAAACAGTTATGGGGACTAACACAGCCCGTGGAGTTCCCTCAAGAACTAAATTCATTAGCAGGACTTTTTTGTTCGCATTCGCACCGCCAGTAGGAACCCTACCTGACACTGAATTGACAAGCCACACAAATTTCACTTAGATGACTCAAGTATCGAATGCTACGTTGTGAAAGCTTATTAAAAAAAAAAAAATTTAAAGGGTGACATTTCCTCCTGTGCAAAAGAGCCTAATTATCTGTTTTATATATATTACAGTAATACAGTGTTATTGATCAAAGATTGCAGTTCTACAAGCTGGATGTGGCAAGACCAGCAAACTTTTGTATCATCTTAATATGAAGCAAACAAATGTGTGTAGCACTGAGCAGTGAAACTCTCGAGTGCTAAAAGTAAAAGCCACTAAAAGTAAAAGTCTTTTTGCTTGGTTGAAAACATTCCAAAATGTGAGTAAGTGCCATTCACATATCAATTAGTTAATTCAACGAATTAACCAACACAGTTTATTGCATATCATTTAAAAATAATTTTTCCAAAATGACTTGGCCCATTAAATAAACAGTAATATCTACCATTACCGACTGATTTAGAGAAAGCTTATAAATACATTCATTCTGTTTAAAGGTGATCTTGTAGCACTGGCTGTAAGATACAGTTACTCCTGTGTGAAACGTCAGCTGTTCTTCTTTGATGACACATATAAAACGAAGGACTGCTGATTGACCCTTAATTCTGTTAGACAATAAATTCCTTACCCCAGACAGGGAGCTGGGGGATGAGTCTGTTCTGAGTGAGCTTTCTGCTCAAATGAAAACATCTGGTGTTCTTTAAAATGCCTTTGGCTGACCAGGGCATACTGATCAGAAACGTTCAAGATGTTTGTCTGCTCCCGCATGTCAGTGATAAAAGCAGTCGCAGGGCAACAGTATAGGGTGTGATTTAGTCTCTCACATTCTTAAGACGATTCTGGAATAGGTTTAAGTCCCTCAAAGTAGGTTAAGCGATAATAACTGCATAGCACTCTTGTTTAATTTAAAAAATGGCCAAGCAACACATTTAACAATTGTACTTGTTACAGTGTTTTACAGAAATCACCTGGCTGCCACACGAAGTGCTTTAGCTCTGGAATAAGATCTGAATACGATGCATTCTTGCTGTAAAACCTTGTGTTGAATAGGGGAGGTTTTGACATTTCTTGGCAACAGTCTTTTAAAAGCTGAGAATAAAACAATAACTCCCACTGTCATGAAAACAGCAAAGCGGTTGCAATTATTCAGCGTTGTCTCAAAATACCAATTGCCTTATAAATGTTAAGGAGTATCGCCCCATACCAAACCCTGCTCTGTCCCAGCAGCGTGCTTATTTCCCAGCACACGGCTTCCCACCCGAGCCGCAGCCCAAAATAGAAGTGCTGCACTGATAACATGAATCAAGAGGTACAGATTCAAAAGGACTCTCGATGTCGATGTTATTCTTTTAAAGGTTATGAATGTAGGAAGGTCTCTAAATGTTCTGATGATTTGTCTTTACAGAAACCTTCAAATTCAGAACAAACAAGTACCTCAATGTGGAAGTCTGGGAGAAGCACCACACCTAAAACTACACCCATGTGATTATAGATATCTATCATGTTACTGAGAATTCATTGTGATTATTTTTTACACCCTCCTCTCTGTTTTGTCCTCTCAAATCCAATGACAATTAAAATACAGTCAAACTTTTAGTTTATATATACACGATTGTTTTGTATGCTATAGTTGTTTATTCTGTATTTATTATAATCCATATAAAATCATATTCTCTTTCATTTATATTTGATATATCTGAATTAAGATATTTTCTTTAATTTTATGCAAGTTCTTTCTTAGTTTAAATAAAAAGACACTAAATAAAAATTATTATAATTAGGTTACCAAGTTTAATCTTTACATGTAGTATCTGGGCTGCCCAACTTAGGAGGTTGGTCCTCCAAGGTTTGTACCTTTATAACCGGAGGATTTTTTTGATGCTACTGGGCCTAGATGATTGGAAAGCTTGATACAATGCTGGAATGTAAAAACCGCTACGCAAATAATTTAACTATAGCTTAAACCTCTTTTGCCGTCCACTCAAAGGCAGCTATTATACCACAAGGTGACACACTCAAATTATATAAATTACAATAAATAATTATACATATTTTCTCATTGCACTACCAGTCTTTTTTCAAGAATGTATAAACTTAGTCTTTTGTCTTTCACCGCAGTGTGTAAAGGTGCGTACGGGATACTTGAACAAAGGGAGGAACACTATCAATGAATCAGGAATGTGACAATTTCCATCTCTACTTTCCGCCAGGAAGGAGTAACTGATGCAACAACAAACACACAACATTCTGGGTAACTGATGCTAAATGACAAATGAGTCCTGTTTAATTTTACAAATTTGAATTTGTAAAGCACAGCCTCTTTTCATCATGACTAGTCACGTTGTTGGATAGCATCACTTTCAGTCACTTAACGATCATTAACTCGCGGTTTTCACTCATGATTTTTTTACTCGAACATTGCAGGGACAGCAGGGGACACTGTTGCAGCGTCAACGTATAATCATTAAATCAGACTTCTGTTCCTCCATCTATCGCACCTGTGTGTAAGTGAGGGGAAGCCAGAAACGGGGCATCATCCCCTGGCGCTGCCACAGCGACCCCTAACCGTGCCTGCCATGGACTGGTACATGCTCATCTACACCCTGTGAATTGCAGGATATGCTCCAGACTCCTTGATTAGATTTACATTTAAGGCATTTAGCAGACGCAGACGCTATCCACAGACTTACACCTGATACAATCTTATAATCCAAGCAGTTGTGAGTTAAGGGTCTTGCTTAAGAACTCATCTGTGGTAGCTTGGCAGAGGTGGGATTTGAGTCCAGTACCTTAACCGCTAGGCTAAGGATCACATTTAACTACACATATTATAACATTTTATAAAAAGTGTACTTTTTATTGCCACCTGACGTGATGTAATGTTGCTTTATTTGTAAATGATCCATATGCATGAACATAAAATGTTCTGAAGTCAGTGCGTGACAAAATGAAATCACAGGGTTTGTGTAATGAATGTTATAACGGAATTTTCTATCTAAGCAAACTGCATAAGCATGATACCTGAAACCTTTAATTAAGCCATTGTGGGATCTGTAAAACCACATTTTTCAACATAAAACATAATCATTAAAGCCCCAGGAGAACAAAATAGATGATTTAACAAGAGAAAAGACTTTACAACAACTGAAACCATTTAATTATCTTTGGAGCTTTTAAACATCACTTCTACATACTCATATTATAGCACATTAGCAAGACAGGCCGGTTTACGTTGATCGTATTGTCCACTGATGATATGAATTTTTGTTCGTTTCTGAAAATATTCAGAGAGTCTTTGTTTCAAATGGACAATTAGGCTTCTGAGCTGCTACTACAAAATCCACATCATTCATCCAAGCTAAATATTGAAAGTCACCATATATTTTATATATTAAACATTCAATGTTAAGGTGTAAGGTGATGTCAACAATCCAAGCTAAACAAAGTTCATTTGTTTAGTCACGTGTGTCATATACAAAGGCACTACAACTGAATTAGCCAAATAGTCTCATTAAAATCTGTACATGCATAACTAATCACAAGGCGAGTCAAAAGTCACAGGACATACCGCGCTGCATAGTGGACTTTTCGCAAATGCTGTCAAAATCATTATTGAGGTTTTTTTGTCGGTAGCGGTACTTTAGACAATCAATACATGGCTTGTCGTGACGTAACAGTGCGGTGTGAAATTGGGGATCTTTCTGGGTGTCGGTTGACACAACAGCTATGTTCTCCGAACATCAGAATCATCAATTCCATCTTCAGTTACAAAAGAAAAAAGTTTTAAACTTTTGAACCACGAGAGATATTGCAAATTGTGGCAATTTCTGAGACCATTCTGATCTCCTTTGATATGCTACATGACCACCCTCCCATTGAAAAAACGTGCCCTTGATCCAATATGGCAGCTTTCAAGATACCGTCCACATTCCGGACATACCTCAAAATATAGGCATTCAGAAATGTCGTTTTTCCATTTGTTTATTTAATTTAGGGGTGTCCTGTGACTATTGACTTACCCTGTGTAAGGAGAATTTTCAGAAACTTGAATTTACATTTACATTTCCAGCATTTAGCAGACGCTCTTATCCAGAGCGACTTACAACTGATACAGTCTTACAATCCAAGCAATTGTAGGTTAAGGGCCTTGCTCAAGAACCCAACCATGGCAGCTTGGCAGAGGTAGTTAAGGACAATTCCTTAACCACTAGGCTACCACAGTCCCCAGGCTGCTCCACCCTGGGATTGAACCTGGGACCTTCTTGCTGTGAGGCATTAATGCTACCCACCTTGCTGCCCCCATACCAGTCCTAAATCCCTCAATCCATTAACAACATGCGAGGAGAACTGATGACATAAGGGAAGGATTTAGTGCTCTGAAGGATCTAGAGAGTTTCTGTGAAGAACAGTGTCTCACATTCCTTCATATTCTCAAATCTTATCAAGCGAAGAGACTCAGAAAGGTTGCACAAAGTACTAAATGCAGGGTTGTCCATAAAAGTAAATTTTCTGGGGAAAAAAATCATATGAATCAAAAAGAAACAAAAAATTTTGCAAACCTATTACTTGCGTATGCAAAATTAATGTTTGTGCTTTTACAGGGGGGAAGTTTGAGCAAAGAAGGTTATCTTAATTATTAATGCTGCTGTACCTTTGTCTCTTATCACTGTCCGTGTTTCATCAACATTCAATTTATAATATAAATATCTAGTTGGCGTCCATGTCCACCCGATGCTGAGCGTGTGTCCTGGTCTCCTGGGTCAAGTGTACGCTTCATCACTCTATTCTTCTCTGTGTGGGAGGGGTCCTAGGCATTTTAATACTGTAGTTCCTGTCATTGTTCCTAATCTTTTTTTATGGGCTGCTGGTGCTGACCAACCAGCCTATGTCCTTTGGTTCTGACCTCGTCTCGGGGATTCGTCCACACATTCTCCTTCTGTCTCCATCCCAAGCACCTCTGACTTCCTGTTTCTTGAAGTGGGATTATCAATTTTCTAACTTCTCCCTTTCTAGCATGCTTTCACTGTTTAGCGTGCTTTGTACTGGTATGAGCCGTATTGTTGTCTGTTATGTGGATGATTACTGGCTCAGAGTCAGACAGATAAAGCCATACTTGACAATATGGACCCTTCAGAATTTTTCATATTTCTGCATAAATATTGGCCAAACCATCAAGTGTGTTTTGGCGATGTACTAAGCAGAATGTCCACAAAAATATAACAGCTGATAATCCATTTAATGAGGATCTCCAAGTGGCAAAAGTATGTGAACCTTTGCTTTCAGTGTACGGAGTGGCCCCCTTTTGTTGTAAAATGAACCAACACACTCTCTATTACTTACTGCTTGCAAATTCCTTTTAGTGTTTTTTTTTGTTTATAAAATAGCTGTGCATTTTCACACTTAAATCAAGGGGAGGTAAAAACAGGATCAGGAAAGAAGTCGTAGAAATGTGAATATATTAATAGATTTTTAAACATACATATCATTTTACATTTACATTATTATTTTGTCTCTCAAATGTATGTGTATTTTTGTTTTGTGAGGTGAATTTTAGAATTTTTGATATATCAGTTCTAGATCCACACCTGTGGTTCCTTCTCATTAGTGTGGCTCAGTCCAGTACATTTTTGAAAAAGTATTCAAAGGGAAATAATAATGTATTTTTTTAGTTGGAGCCCCAGGTTATCAATTCCCACCGACAATAACTATACAGACCAGAAATACAATGGATTTCTTTGCACAGATATAGTCAATTAATATTCAACTGTCATTAATTACTTTTCTTCATAAAGCTTTTTTAAAATTGTACTGGTCTTTGGTCAGTTATGCCTTGTTTTATTTGAGGCTTTGAGCTCTTAAAACAGGAAGGGTCTCCTAGATATTTACTTCACCCAGACACTTGGTAGAGGTCAAGGTGTGGTCCATCAGGTTTATCCTTCTTACAGAACAAAAGGTCACGCCACAAGTCTTCCCTCCTCTTCCTGTCCCTGCTGTTATTTAGACTCCAGTCATAATCTTATTACTCCCAATGACAGAGAAAGCTACTGTGGTTAAAAAACAATAAAACTCTGCCATTGTCTCAGGGCTATTTTGATGAACAAACACTAACACTTCAAGTGCCTGTTCTCTCATGCAAGTCTTAAGAATGGGTAATTTTACAGAAAGGAGACATTGTATTATAGAAAAATATTAATATATGAATTATGTATGATTGATGTTTTAGATTGTATATTTTTAGCCCTCACATTAATAATATAACTACGCTAAAAGCTGTGTTTACCACTAGCATGTACTACAGGCTGAGTCATATTCATTACCTGAAGATTTGGCATAACAAAAAGCTTTTTTGAATTCAGTCCCAGCAGGATCCGGCATCACATGCAAATACAACTGGCTATGTCTGAGGGAATAGAAACCCCGACAAGAGATCATTCCCTGGTGCTAGAACAGGGACCACACTCAGCCCCGTGGCTAACTGACAGTTACAGCTGCCTGTTCTTGAGTCACAGGACATGGGACTTGAGGGCAACTTGAAATAATTTGAAATTCATTTTTAAGACTCGATTCGACTTGAGAGATTGCACATTGCAATTTTTTACCATAATGATTTCCTAGTGTTAAAATAATTAAATAGAAATGCAAAGAAACGTTTGCTACAGAAATGGCTTTGTGCTAAAAACACATATATTTTCCCTTACCAGTCTACACTTGATACCCATTAATGAGAAAATGAAAATAGAATTGTATACATTTTTGTCCATTTCATCTGACCATGAGTATTCAGACCTTTGCTATGACATTTGAAATTTAGCCCAGGGGCCCCTTCTATTCTCTTGATCATCTCTGAGATACTGTATTTCTACACATTGATTGGAGTCTATCTCTTATCAATTCAGCTGATTTGATATGATTTGGACAGACACACACCTGCCTATACAAGGTCTCATAGCTAGCAATGCGTATTATAACAAAAAACAAGCAATGAGGAGGAAAGAAGTGCCTGTAGAGATCAGAGACAGGACTGTGTGTGTACAAAATATTCGGAAAATGCTGCACTGAAAATACTCAAGAGCACAGTGGCCTCCGTAATTCTTAAATGAAAGAGATTAGAAAAAAACATTAATCTTCCCGGAGCTTTCTAAAATCATGTTTTGCCTTATGGGGTATTGAGTGCAAAATTATGGGAAAAAAAACATTTGACATTAACAGAACAAAAAAAAAGGCTTTTAAATGCATTGTACATAGTGTAGCATGTTATGTTTTAAATCTGAAATTATGTCCAAGGCAAATAACCAAAAATAAACATGATTTTTGTCCAGTACTCTATCTAAATGAACGCACAGGGATGTTGTGTTGTGATGGGATTCCTGTTTTGGCATTCGCCTCAGTATTGTGCTGAACCGGCTCGCTTTAGCCTTGAACAACATTGTGGAAAAATCCTGCTTCATTGTCTGCATCTTCATCCCTCACTGTGCACTCCACCCATGCAGTCCTCACGCTCCATACCCGCTTTCAACGCCACTCCAGAGACCCTCAGTGAAGAAGGATAATGGCCATCTAGAACAAAGTGCCCTGGAGAGAACTACAGTTGACTCTGTCTAACACACGCACACACGTGTAGGGATAAATAGGGTAAAAGTCCTGAAGAACACTTGGCACACCACTGAATCTGACTGTAGTGCTGACACTAGTGGGTTCGCTTAGATAATAAGCAGCTTTGTTAAAACGCATGCAATTCACTCACAGTAAATACACAAGCAAAAATCGGAATATTCCATTGCATTCATACAGTACAAATGGGAAAGCTGTCAAATATTTTTATTCAGTACAGTACAATGAGGGTAAGCCGCTGTCTCCGAAACACTCATGACAGTCTAGGGTATGAGGATTTAATGGAGGATGTACTTGAAACAATGTTTTTATAGCGTGGGTCAAACCAGGTCAACTCTGGCCATTAATGACTTGCATGACCATGAAGAACATTTAGATAAAAAAAGTAAGCCATAAATACGACTTTATTAATATATGTTTTATAAATGTATTCTATCTAAAAACATAATGCTACCTCACAAAGTGGTTATCCAGTTACAACCTGAGTAAGAAATTATCTAATAAAAAGTAACATGTTAGTTGATCAACATAATTAACACACTCTCTATTACTTACTGCTTGCAAATTCCTCTTAGTATATTTTTTTTTATAAAATAACTGTGCATTTTCAAACTTAAATCAATGGGAGGTAAAAGCAAGATCAGGAAAGAAGTTGTATACAGTGTTCCGTCGTTTATCGCGGGGGTTACGTTCCAGGACCACCCGCCAAAGACAGAAATCCACGAAGTAGGGACACTATATTTATTTATATAAGTATATATATATATAAGTATTTATACACTATTTTAGACGTAGAACTTGCAGAACGTTTGGGTGGCATTTTAGGGCTTGAATGAATTCAGTCTATAATGAAGCTTTCACATGTCGGCAAGTAGCGACTCAGGCGGCCGATGCTCTAGTGTTACTTCTCGTTTTTGGTGAGTATTCATCCGCTGAG
>JAVSBV010111239.1:0-21611 GCA_033117975.1 Parotocinclus spilosoma
ATATTATAATACTAATTCAGTTTTCTCAATAATTAATGAACAAAGTACTTTTGTGAGCTGGTATATTACAGCATTTACAGCAGAGGTTCCCAGCATTTTTCATTGGAGCCCCCAAGAGTGTAATATATCTTGTGTTTATTTTTTCTTTTTTAAATTGGCCTCCTTTTTTACACAGCTAAACATTTAGCGGAAAAATTATGAAGTTTATGAGGTGAATCTGCTTTCATACGTATTTAAACATTTTCTCAGTAAAACAGGTTGTTGACCGAAATGGACATTGACTGAGTATTACCATAGTCATATAGTCATATAGCTCCTGTAAAATGTAAAATAAATATAAATGGGTACCATGGAGGGTGGGGCGGGGGGTTGTCTTTCGTTTGACGTAAGCCAAAAATGCATCACTAGACAGGATTAGGGAAAAAAGCAGAAAATCATCCAGATGTTAGAAACTCAAACGGTGAATGAGAACCAGTTTCTAGAGTTCTAGGTCAGAGAAAATATACAGGTAGCGAGAGTACAACTCACAATAGGACAGGTACATGAAAGTACTGTTGAATTATTGAAGTGTATTGTGTTACTGTAGGTAACAGTGCCCTCTAGGGGGTCAGTTCCGAAAATACAATAAGTACTCTGTCACTTTTACAAATGTAGAGCTTGTTACAGTTTTCTTATTCTAATGAATCATTGTCAATTGATAAGACCTTGGTCGTTAAAGCAAACAGACCTTGAACAGATGGTCTGTAAATGGTGATTACTGTATACTATCTATTGATTATATTCAGAAACGCAGTTAGGTTTGTAAACCACTGGACTACAATGCTGATCTAGATGTATCCTGAGCATCAAGTGGTAATCCTTTGAGCTCCATCAATATGGTGAAAGAGGACTATATTCAGTCAAGTCTGCATAAAATATGGATAACCATTAGAGCATAAACCTCTCTGAGACTTCTCAGATATGCACATGCAGTAAGTAATCCCAATCTGTAACCATTAGAGAGAGAGGGGGGGAGAGAGAGAGAGAGAGAGAGAGAGAGAGAGGGAGCTTTTAAAGGATTTGGAGAACCGCAGTGGTTCTGTGTTTTCCCATGTTTCCACCACAGAGCCTCAAAATCCTCAGTCATCCTACTGCAAGAGAATTTACTTTGAACTTTCATACCAGTTACCTTTATGACTGCTGTATGGATATTTTAGGATACTACATCTCAACAGACATCGTTTTTCCTTGAAGCTTGTTCTTTAAAAAACAAACATTCTTGGATGGAGAAGTGTTTAGAAGTTGTGAAGTTGTGAAAGGAGCAGCATGTCATTCTTAGGTAAGCATTTAACTGTCTCATTCTCACCTGAACTGAGAGTCGAACTTTGTTTGTGTGTAAAATGAATCAATGAATGAATGAAGTTTATTTCCTGAGTTCTAATTCTGAGTAGAGCTTAAACTGTGTGCATGCTTAAAGAGAAAGAAGAGAATCGCCTTCATGTGATGCTTTCACTGAGCATGATAAAGGTGAGCACATTTTGCATTATTTTAATCTGGGTATTATTTCGATTTTGTACATATGGTGTACTCTCTCTCAAAATACGCTCCTCTCGTGCTTTGTGCGTAGATTTGAGATTCTTAGCGAGTAAATCTGCCTTTTTCTCTTTGGACCTTACAATCGTTAAAGAAAATGCAAAACGTGCAGTCTCTGAAACATCTAGGAATAAATAAGACTTAAGATTTAAGTGAATAATCATCAATAATCCACAAGTTAAGTCAAATGTATTTTTTCCAGTATGTTTTATTATATTATTATATTATATAGCACTTTTTATTTTTTATTTTTTTCTAGCCAAGCATTGTCTTAAAGCAGCTTTGCAAATAACTGAGCAAGCCTATGGTGACAGTGGCATGGAAAAACTCCTTAAATGTTTTAAGGAAAACATACATTCATATATATTTCATAGTGTCAATATAATTTAAATCCTTCAAAACTGAATCTAAACTAAATTACTATTGTTTTATATTATAATATAACACACTGTTCACAAAAATGAGGGGATATTTCAAAACGAATATGAAGAGGATCCCACAAGAACTGCTGGACAATCTGATCCTATCCATGCCCCATCACTGTCAGTGTGTTTTATCACTCTTGGGTGGTCATACACCCTACTGAACAATGTGGGGGAAACTCTCGTCCAGTTTGACATGCCTCTGTTGAATTCACTCCCATAAATAAATCACTTGCTACTCAATCACCATAATTAAGTTTGTATCTTTTATTGCCTTTATTACAGAATCCTCACCAGAAATTCTTGGGCTGTAGCAGAGGAGCGAGCCACCCTCTCTGGCATTGCCATGAGTAAAACAACGCATGCACCATGTCAACACTCTGGAACCAGCAAGTTAGTGCCCCTGTACGTTCTATGGACCCTGCTGCTGGGGCTCACCACCCAGTCATGGGCTTCCCCCAACACTCAGCCACACTCCATAAAGATAGAGGGTGACATCACCCTTGGAGGACTCTTCCCGATGCATGCGAGGGGGCCGGCGGGTACGGCGTGTGGAGAAATTAAGAAGGAGAAGGGAATCCAGCGCATGGAGGCCATGCTGTACGCACTAGATCAGATCAACAGTGACCCAGACCTGCTGCCCAATATCACGCTGGGGGCTCGGATATTGGACACCTGCTCCAGGGACACCTACGCCCTGGAACAGTCGCTCACTTTTGTCCAGGCTCTCATCCAGAAGGATGACCTGGAGGTCCGATGCTCTAACGGAGAGCCGCCAATCATACCCAAGCCCGAGCGTGTGATCGGGGTCATTGGTGCCTCCGCCAGCTCTGTGTCCATCATGGTGGCGAACATCTTACGGCTCTTTGCAGTGAGTGTGTTTGGATGATTCATTATTGGAGTTATAAATCATAAATAAGGATGCAATCTGGTCATTTACAATCGTATGCAAGAACAGTGTATGGGTTAAGTGGCAGCTTTAGCAGAGCCTGGATTTGCACCCTCTTAACAGTCCTGCACATTAACCACTGTCCATCCTGTATCCTATTCTGTTCGTAAACATTGTTGTCTCTTGATAGCTTAAGGTCAACGGTGCTTTGAATGCCTAGAAAATGATTGGATTAACTGATCATCTGCTCTGGGCAGCTGAATTAAACTGTTTCTTAGAAGACGCTTTACAATGCACAACATCCACTTTCTCATTTTCAGTTTGGCAAAAGCTCCGCCCCGTCCTCTCCAGGAAGGGGGCACATGGAGTGTTCAGATATGAATTAGAGACCTGTGGAAGTCATGCTGCCCAGAATCTCCTTTCAGTGGCGAGAACTCCCAGTGTCTGCAAAAACCAGTGCCAACAGCTGTGCAAGATCAACTGCTCCGCTGCATTAGTTCTTTAGCTTTTACCTACTAAAGGGTCACAGTAATGAGAGATAAGAGTTTACACGCTGATGTTTCTATGCTTAGCATATTAACCATTTCCATCCCCTGCCATTACATAGATGATTAATATAACGAACTGCAACATTTTATTATTGACCAAAGGGTCCTACACGGTGATGTAGTTGCAAATTGAAGGACGCCCAGAGACGCACTGGCTTTAGAGAATGTCTGTTATCTCTGGGTTGAAGATTTTACACACAGCCTGTACTTTTAATCAGGAGTGCGAATTTATTGAACAGTGTGCTTTTATTGCTGATATATTGATTGGTACTTGACACTGATGCAGATATAATATTGTAAACATATTTGTCTGATTGCCTCTCTGTCTGTACATCTGTCTGTCTGTCTGATTGCCTGCGTGTCTGTATGTTTGTCTGTCTGTCTAGGCTAAATATTGGGACAATATAGGTGTATCACAAATAATGTAATACTCTTAAGCTGATTTCTAAAGCATGACACACTTGTCTTTTGATGTCTGTCTCTGCTGCTACACTTTTTGACTAAACCCCTATAATCCTCCCACATAATCTGTCAAATGGTTCTCTCCTTATCCCGTATCTCTTACCTTTCTACCTCCTGGCCCTGTTGTCCAGCAGCCAAAGACCCTGACATTAAACTGCTGCCTAAGCATTAGCTGATGGAATTCAGCATCCACTATCATTAAGAAACGAGCACAGTAACATAATCTCATCCAGAACAGGAGCTCTCTGCATTTCACTGCGATTTCTGCACTTACTTTCAGTCCATGCAACAGGGTTCTGTTTGATAAGATTCGGTTCAGTCAGTCACACTATAGGCTGAATCCCAAATTGCTTCTTGCAGCAGAATATTACAATACTTGTGCCTAGTGTAACATTGTTACACATGTTACAGTGTTCAGATCCTGGCACTTCTATAAACCTAAAGGAGTGAAAGCTTCAAGACATTAATTCAAGATATTGCTATTGGAGGTTAAGTTTACTAACAGGTCATTGTTTTCATATTTTGGACCAGAAGGCAGTGGAATGAAGTCTGGAGACAGTCATCATCGTCTTTAGAAACTCTTCTAAACGCTACGCAACATTTAATGTCAATTGATCAATGTTTTTTATGCTAATGCTCAACGTCTTACGAAGTACAATAGGAAATAAAAATCTGTCCGATTTATATCTAATTCTTGTCTGAACGACAGAAAACTAGTATAAGCAAACCCTTGCAACAGCTGCCCTTACCCTTACATTTACCCCATTACATGACACTGGGTCTATAGTGGCTTTATTATTGTGTTTTGTTGTCTGTGGGTTTTTTTTTCAGATCCCACAGATTAGTTACGCCTCCACAGCTCCCGAGCTGAGCGACAATACCCGGTATGACTACTTTTCGCGCGTCGTCCCTCCGGACTCGTTCCAGGCCCAAGCCATGGTAGACATTGTCAAGGCCATGGGCTGGAACTACGTCTCCACGCTGGCATCAGAGGGCAACTACGGGGAGAGTGGAGTAGACGCTTTTCTCCAGATATCTAGAGAAGCAGGTATTTGCTTTAGTGCTTGATCTAACAGAAATCTGCGACCATGGACTGTTATCAGAGCCTTCACTCTGCTGTTTGTGTTTGCTCAGGTGGCCTGTGCATAGCGCAATCCATTAGGATACCCAGAGAGCCACGACCAGGCGAGTTTGATAAGATTATCAAGCGGCTCATGGAGACCTCCCATGCCAGAGGAGTCATCATCTTCGCCAATGAAGATGACATCAAGTGAGTTCCATACTTAAAGCCATTTACAATCTTGTATTGTACTATTCCTGCTCCCTTCTCTACCCACAAAACTGAAGTATCCTGGTAACACAGAAAAGCAGATATATCTTCAGTTCTGGACTGGGGTGGTTTAGAGGTGTATGTGCCCATGTTTTCTTGCAATTGTATTTTTAGTTTATTTTCATTGCATTGCTGTGTTTGCTTCTGATTAATTTGGCTGGCACTCGAGTGTCAAACGTGGACACTTTTGGCATCCTTCAGCTACATAATAAATATCGTATGGGGTGTAAAATATTATGAATGTGGTTTCTATCAAGCAGAAAACCTTTCATAAGTGAGTAGTCGTATGTCCTCTAGTCATCATGTCACAGTAATGTTACCTCATTCTAGGAGGCACGTCCAAAGGTTGGTATATTATGTATGGTGCTGGGCAAAAGTCTTAGGCCACCATTAGTTTTGTATTGTTTATTTTAGCAGTGGTATAAGGACCAGATTTAAATAGAAAGTACAGGAAATATGCATATTATGTGCAATTTTTAGAACAAACTAGCTTGTGCAGCTTCTTCAGAATGCACACTATGCACTAATGCAGACTAAATACTTGCCGCTGTAGCCTAGAGAAGCTGTTCTTTTTCAGATTTGTTTTCATGTTTTAATACTACATACTGATGTATGACCTGTATTTTCTGGTTTTATCTAATAAATATTATTATTAATAAAAATATTTATAAATGGTCACTATATCATTTATAAAACAATGATAAATCAAATCTAATGGTGGACTAGGACTTTTGCACACTACCATATATCAGTATATACATTATATAATTTATTTAAAAAAGGAATTCCACATTACAATATGGCTACTTTAATAGAACGTGTATGGAATTTGTCAGGATATGTTTTTGTGGGACTGTGCTAGCCTAGCGGTTAAGATGCTGAATGCTGGATGGTGCAGGGTTCAAATCCCACCTCTGCAAAGCTACCACATTTGGGTCCTTAAGCATAGCCCTTAACCCACCATTGGTTAAATTTTAAGACTGTATCAGTTGGACAAGGGCATCTGCTAAATGCCTTAAATATAAATGTAAATTACCTTTATGGCATTTCTCAGACACCCTTACCCAGAGCGACTTATAATTAATTAATACAGTCTTACAATCCAAGCAGTTGGGACCCAACTGTGACAGCTTGGCAGAGGTGGGATTTGAACCCTGGACCTTCTGGTCCAGAGTCCAGTACCTTAACCGCTAGGCGAGCACAGTCCACAAAAGCAAAACGATGAAAATAATGTAAATGTTCCTATTTATGTGTAGCTTTGTAGCGCTGTAATATTTCTGTTTCAGACGGGTCCTCGAAGCGGCAAAGAGAGCCAATCTAACAGGGCACTTTCTGTTCGTGGGTTCCGATAGCTGGGGGTCCAAGATTGCCCCCATTCTGAATCAGGAAGACGTGGCGGAGGGGGCAGTTACCATTCTGCCAAAAAGAGCATCTATAGACGGTATGACATCATCAATTTCTTAAAACAGGACCTGGTTGGTATTAAATGTGATTTTTAAAATTGGACATTAATTGAATTTGCTGGTATAACACTGACATGGTGTAAATTTGTTGGGCCAGTTTTTTTCTGTTTATGCTATTGCAAATATCTATTTAGAATATCTTATAATAATCTAAGAAACAGGCATGAAAGGTGATTTAAGTCCACGACTCCCAACCTGGGGTCCGGGGCCTGTTAGCGGCGTACCAAACATCCGCTTTGCCTACTCTGAGGTGCTCTGAGTTTGTCAAAATCCAGTTGCATAAAGCAGGGGTTTGATTTAGACTTAAATAAACCAATTAAATACACTTCAGTGACTCAACTGACATGCTATCGTGCACAGAACAACATATCTGTCAAACCTAATTCAGTGATGCCCTCTCTCCTGCTTTTTTAGGTTTTGACCAGTACTTTACATCCCGTTCTCTGGAGAACAACAGAAGAAACATCTGGTTTGCAGAATTCTGGGAGGACGACTTCAAATGCAAACTGACACGGCCAGGCGTTAAACTACCCAGCGGACAGAGGAAATGCACAGGTTTAAGCTCACCGTTCTCCTCGTCCAGCAAGCTGTATATTATGTATAATATATTTTTAGGCATGAATAGTTACTTGTAATCCTATTCAAACTGCCCAGCTCAGTGTGTTGTTTGCCCTTACGAGCAGGAGAGGAACGAATCAGCAAGGACTCCTCTTACGAACAGGAGGGCAAGGTGCAGTTTGTGATCGACGCCGTGTATGCCATGGCTCATGCTCTGCACATCATGCATATGGACCTGTGCCCAGGGGCCATGGGCATCTGTGAGAGGATGGACCCAGTCGAGGGAGGCATGCTGCTCAAATACATCCGTGCTGTCAATTTTAACGGTGAGTTGTTGCTGAGGCTGTATAGAAATGAACCACGAGATCCAGGGTTCCTCTAGACCCATGGTTTTCAACCTAGAAATTAAGACAAACTCACAAACATTACCTAAGATACGTTCACTAAAAAAAGAGTATGAACTTATTACATATAATGAATCACTGTTATTCTGTTGTAAGGGCATGTGTACAGGTCTGCTTTGTTGGGATGTTAAAACAAAGAAGGTCAGCTTATGTTTTAATGTTCACCTAAATGTGTAAACTGTGAAAGGAAACATTAAAAAATAAGAACAAAGCTACCCAAAGGAAAATATTTGTTAATTATCTTATCCACTTATCCTAGTCAGGGTCATGGAAGAGTGCCAAGCCAGAAACACAATGCCCATGCGCTTTGTTTAGTATACTCACACACTCACTTTGTCAGCTTGGCAGAGGTGGGATTTGAACCCTGGATCTTCTGGTCCAGAGTCCAGTACCTTAACCACTAGGCTACCACAGTCCCAATCACACTCACACACGTGAGAGGAAACTAAAGTACCTGTAGAAAACCCACACAGACATGTGGAGGACAAGCAGAATCCACACAGGCAGAACCCAGGGTCAGGCTCAAACCGAGGATCTTGGAGCTGTGAGGTAAAATGGAAAAGAATCTTTAAAGCTATTTTTTACTGGCTTTTGCTCTAACAGCTCTGGGTAACCTTTAGGGAGAGTTGGTGCAAACGCTAATTTGGAACACATCCCGAAACTTTGCAACAGCTACTTCAACACTAAGGAAGACGTTGGCGTGAGCGTGGCTACCATGAACTTTCCTCTACAGTCACCTGACCTCAATTGAGCATTTACATGGGTACTTGAAGCCAGAGAAAGCTAAGTATTCATTACCATCACAAGTTGCTTTTTGGAATATTGGGAAATCATGCTGGATATGATGGACAGACTTTTTGCAAACTTGTTGAGTTCAAGAGCACGCTGTCGGCACAGCATAGAGTACTGTGCAAAAGTGTTAGGCCAACATTAGATATACCACTGTACACCATTATTTTCTTCTTTCTATTAGAATCAAATCTGAAAATACCGAGAAGTTGTAATTCTGCTTCGATGGGATGCCAAGGTGACTCTAAGCTTGAGTAGGAATGCTTTTCGGAAATGGGTAGCAGGCAAGAAACCACATTTTAAAATGAGAACAGGTTTGAAAAAACTAAGACAGGTTAAAGCTCACAAAGACTGTAATGAAGATCAGTGGAAAATAGGATTATAGAGTGACAGATCCAAGATTGAAATGTTTGGGTCCAACCATCAACAATATGACAACTATATGGGTATGATGTCATTGCTAAAACAACAAATTTAATGTTGACTTTTTCACAGTACTGTAAATATACCAAACACTAATTAACTATATATATATATATATATATATATACATTTTTATTAGCGGTCTCAAACCTTTGACTCGTACTTTATACATATCTATAATGTCGTTTGTTTTACCTGTTTATGTGCATTACTTGAATTGAAAAGTAGAAGTGAACAGGAATTGAGGTAAGTGTAATACATGATAAGGATTTCAGTAGATTGAGGACGCCGCTCACATTCAGCCTGAAGTCTCTACTCTGCTGCTCTATTGCCCATATTGTACTTCCCACTACTTATCCAGCCTTACCCCGAAGGAGATTCTTCCAAAAACACAATACACATTTAGCCTTTCAGTGCCGGCCCTGCTTTCTTCCCATCTCTCAGTTCACTGAGTTTGTGATAAAAAGCGTTGCCATTCAGCCGTTACTCACTATGCATGGATTTCCTTTTGGCTTTGAACGTGAACAGAGCATTGCCAGGCTGAAAGAGTAGTGAGCCTTGAATGCATGGACAGAGAGGCTTGTATTGTTTGTGGTTTGTGTCTGTAGGTTTTGTTCTCTTGCGGTCTGAAATGAGATTTAGATGGATTTCGAATGGCTTCTGTTGCATCCTGGCTCATGCGTTCATATTTACACGTACAGTATTCACGGGACAAAGGGCTATGGAAAAGATACAGTATTTCTGGAGTGTGTGATTGGGAAAATAGCACAAAGGCCATTTCAGTCCAACCACAGCAACAAACACTTCCAGAAAGTCAACCATCACGTAGCACTCCACCAATCTGGGCTTTATGGAGTTTCCAGGCAGAAGCCTCTGGTCAGTAAAGGACACATGAAAGTCCACCTAAAGGACTCTTAGACTGTAAGAAACTGGGTTCTCCACTCCAATGATTCAAAGACTGAATGTTTGGTGGAGTGCTGCAGTGGTGGTTGATCTTCTGGTAGTTTCTCCTATCTGCATGCATGATCCTCGGAGCTCAACCAGAGTGACCATTGGGTTTATGGCCTCCTCTCTTACCCAGGCCCTTCTCACCCAAATACTTTGTTTGGTGGGGCTTCCAGCTCTAGGAAGCACCTTAGTTGTTCCACAGTTTTTCTATTTAAGAATTGTGGAGGCCTTTTGGGAGCTTTGGGTGAAGCAGAATGTTTTCGTAGCTCTTCTCCAGGTCTGTGGCTCCACACAATCCTGCCTCTAAGCTCTACAGGCAGTTCTTTCCTTCTCATGGCTTGGCTGTTGCTCTGACATGCATTCTTAAATGTGAGATCTTATATAGACAGGTGTGTGCTTTTACAAATAGTGTCCAATCAACTGGGTTTACCACAGGTGGATCCAATCGAGGTGTAGAAACATCTGAAAGATGATGAAGAGAAATGGGTCAAAATACGTATGTCCATGTACATGTTCTCACCATTGTGGGGTATTGAAAGAAGATGGGGTTGTTTTTTTAGCACAAAGCTACAGAGTACAAAGACTTTCCAAATGCATTTGTATAATGGTGTGAACTAAATACAACAGTTTCTTGTTTTGCTACCCAGGCAGTGCTGGTACGGCTGTGATGTTTAATGAGAACGGCGATGCCCCGGGACGCTACGATATCTTTCAGTACCAGCTTTCCAATGCTACCAACCCGGGCTACAGAGCCATTGGCCAGTGGACAAACCACCTACGACTCAATGTAGGCATGTGCAGTGTGCTTTTTTGCAACTTTAATTTATGCATAATGTTCTTTTAACTAAAAAGCTGTTCATCTGTCTTTGAAGCCGGAGGAAATGCAGTGGCCTGGGGGTGATCGGCAGGTCCCAGTCTCCGTCTGCAGTTTCCCCTGCGAGTCAGGGGAGAGGAAGCGAATGGTGAAAGGCGTGCCATGCTGCTGGCACTGCGAACTTTGCGACGGCTACCAGTACCTCCTGGACGATTTCAACTGCGACACTTGCCCGTTCAATATGAGACCCACCGCCAACCGCACGGCCTGCAGGCCTACGCCCATTATCAAGCTCGAGTGGAGCTCTCCCTGGGCCATCATTCCCGTTTTCCTGGCTGTGCTCGGCATCCTGGCAACCACTGGTGTCATCGTCACCTTCGTCCGCTTCAACGACACGCCGATCGTGCGGGCCTCCGGCCGAGAGCTCAGCTACGTTCTGCTGACGGGCATCTTCCTCATATACCTCATCACCTTCCTCATGATTGCTGAGCCGGGTCCTGTGGTTTGCGCCTTCCGCAGGCTGCTGCTTGGACTCGGCATGTCTATAAGTTACTCGGCCTTGCTCACCAAGACCAACCGCATCTACCGCATCTTCGAACAGGGCAAGAAGTCTGTAACACCACCCAAGTTCATCAGCCCCACATCGCAGCTCATCATCACCTTCAGCTTGAGCTCAGTGCAGGTGTGTCTCCGTCACTTCAGGGCTGTATTTAAACTTAATTTTCTGTAGATTTTCAAACAAATGGCATCTATACTAATGGCATTAAGGAACTGAGCACATTCTATTGATTTACCATAAATGTGGAATTTTACCAAAAACAAGTAACACCTAAAAACTATTTTGGTAACAGGGTGGTAAGCTAAGCTTGACCTGCTTAGTCACAGTTACAATACTATTAAATACACAGGAAAAAACAAAAAAAACTTACTTTTACTCCATCACATGATCTTCAGAAGATTCAGATGATACAACGTCCTAGTGAACATGTGGCTTTTGGTATGGGAATGTGATAGGGCAACTAAGTACTAAGTGGAAACCTAAGGACAAGACTAAAGTGAAATTTAATGGATCTCCTATGTAAAAATATTGAAAGATTGTTAAAGGATTTGTTATTTACACTTTGCCATATCAACTATCTAAGCATGTAATGTTCTGCGGATGGAAATGGCTCGTAAGATTTCAATCCCTTTCAGTCCCTTAAAAACTTTCCATTCAAGCCAGGCAGGAACTACACATTGCTCCATGACTGCCTTAACATCACTTTAGATAAGTTTTTTTTTTACTTTAATTAAGACTGTTTAACATTGTAACACCATTCCTGACTTACTCAGGTCAAAGCAATTAAATGTTGTTTTAATTTGTGCCCTAAAAATAATAAAAGTCTTTTGTTGTTGTTGATGTTCGTTTAAACAGATGTTTGTCTCTGATGACATTTTTAAAAAATGTGTATATGTGTATTCACTGTATATACAATGTGTATGTTTATTTTAACATAAAATAATCGAGCAATAGTTATGATCCAACTCATGGATTTGTGGCTCACAGGTTTAAAGCATTAATGGAATCAGATTTCTCTGATTTGTTGGTGTCACCACTGGTCTTACCCTAATGTGAATCCTTTCTACACCCAGCTGCTGGGCATTTTCACCTGGTTCGGCGTGGTTCCTCCTCACACGATCGTCGACTTCGACGAGCTGCGCCCCCCTAACCCGGAGCTGGCTCGAGGGATCCTCAAATGCGACATGTCTGACCTGTCACTGATCGGCTGTCTCAGCTACAGCATGGCCCTGATGGTGACATGCACCGTGTATGCCATAAAGAGCAGGGGGGTGCCCGAGACATTTAACGAGGCAAAGCCGATCGGCTTCACCATGTACACCACCTGCATCATCTGGCTGGCCTTCGTGCCCATCTTCTTTGGGACATCACAGTCTACGGAGAAGGTACAGCACAGAGATACTGTCATTGAATTCAATAAATATGTTTTGAATACATTTTATTACATTTGGTTAAAAAAGGATGGATAGATCTACAGTGGGAAGCCAAAAGTCTGAGACCACTTGTGAAAATGCTTCTGCTTAGCGTTTTGCCTTTTGTCTTAAATAATTATTTCTCAGTCTCTTTATATTTATGTCATTATATTGGGTTAAAGGCCTTGCTCAGAGATCCAACAGTGGCATCTGGACAGAAGTGGGATTTGAACCCTGAACCTTCTAGTCCATAGCCCATTAACCCATAGGCTACCACAGTCCACCTGCTTTATTAGAATACAAACAGAAAATAGCTTGGTCAGGAATGCTTTTTGGAAGGGCAGCAGCCAATAAACCACTTTACCAGAAGTGGAAAGGGCAAAAAAACAAAGTTATACTAAAGCTCAGCTAGACTGGAATGATGATGAGTGCAAAAGAGCCTTACAGAGCAACGAATCGAATAATTTTTGGGTCAAATCAAGGAAAACTGTTAAATGTGATCATTATACATTTGGTAAAATAACAAGTCTAATGGTGGTCTAATACTTTTACACATTGCAATGTGTTTAGGCCAAGTTACTGTCCGGGACCTAGTTGTTGCAAGGCTTTGGGATGTGTTTTTTGTTATTATCCTGCGGCACTAGGAATTAATCTCCACAGTGATCCAAACGAGAGTAGACTTTTGGCCTTCGCTGTATTTATCTACAAATAAAAACCTTTTGGATGTTTGGAAGACCGTGTAAAAAGACTGTAGTGCTGCTGTATCTGCACTGAAATACAGACATTTAGTTCTTCTAGTCATATTTGTTCTATTGGCTACACGTGCTTCATGCATGTGAGGGACTCCATCTACATATTGTCTTTCCTTCCAGTGGGTGTTTTTTTTACTTTAAAAGCAGAAAGATTTAAAAAGGGAAGCAGCAGTCTGAATAAGAGAGGAGCCTCTAAAGAGCCAGTCAGGCAAAAAGCTTCTCTCTGCCAGAGGCACCTTTAAGTCTTCTTCACATCGTCATAAATGAAAGGGCCGGTGTAAAAGCGTGACGGAAAGGAAACGGAGTAGAAGCAAGATGGAAAGAAAAGGGCTCAGACAGGCTTTGATGCCAAACTATTCCTGTGGTTCTCATCAGGACTGCAGCCTGGCATCAAAAATTTAACAAAGCATCTTAAAGCAGAAACCCTTGGAGCTTACTCCCGATACACTATATAGACAAAAGTCTGTGGACACCCCTTGTAATTATTGAGCTCCGTTATTTCAGCTTGTAACATGATATAAAGCTTATGTTTCTGGATTCTCTATAAAACAACAGTGGCACTAGAATGGGTGGTACCGATACCCTAGAGGCTCTCAATAGGACATGTTTAGAGGTGATGTTGTTTAAGATATGGAGAAGCTAAAGTTGAGCATTCTGTTTACAATTTAAACCTCTGCTTCTACTAAACTCCTTCTTCTCTTTAAAAACATATAGAAAATTTGCCTTGCTTTGCATTGCTTGCACATCAGTATTAGAGAAAAAGGAACGTCTTTTATCAAATGTAAAATCAATAACCGTAAGAAAATCATTTAGTGTGAGTAGAGTCTATCGTTATCCCTCTTACTTACTTATCTTATGATATTTACAATGTTAAATCAGTGTGATAAATAAGACAAACCTAGCACAAGGTCTTTAAATCAAAGGAACAATCATTATAAAATATTTTTAGAATAACCCTCCGTGCTGTCCAGTGCTTCTGCGACAGCACACAAAGAGAAACGAGAGTTTAAACTTGCACCATCTCAGTAATGGCATGTAATGCTTATCCGCTGGCCCTGACGTAGTGTCCCGTAATCTCTTCTCTCCCCGAGCCAGATGTTCATCCAGACAACTACCCTGACCGTATCCATGAGTCTGAGCGCCACCGTGTCTCTGGGAATGCTCTACATCCCCAAAGTATACGTGATCATCTTCCACCCGGAGCAGAACGTGCAGAAGAGGAAGCGCAGCTTTAGGGCGGTGGCACAAGCGGCCACCATGTCCTCACGCCTCTCTCAGAAAACCAGCGACAAGCAAAATGGCGACACCAAAGTGGAACCAGACAGGTCACAGTGAGCAGCCAAGTAAGGGTTGCTTGTGTAAAACGACTCGGGACGCATCTCTAGGAAAATGAGGATTTTTCAGAAAACAGGCAAGCAGTCAATCCTTCGTCAGGGAGCATTATTTAGGAATGTTGATTTCTGGTTTCAGCCACCAACTGCTTATGGGTGCAAAAAAAATCAAGCACACAGCCGTGCAACCTCACCAGACAAGAGTCGTCAGATAAAGATGCCAAGTTTTGTAGCTTTGTCCCCTGCTAGAGATGAGCAGTCACTGTCAGTGCTGTTATTGTGAAGTGGCCAGGTCTTTGTCTGCACAAGGGTTGTTTATCTGGACCTTCTTGGATTGGACGTCCATGACTGAGCAGATGCAAGCATTTTTGTTGATAGCAGTGTAAAGCTTTTCACCCATGCGCACCATGGACAGCAGTGGAAATGTGATGAATCACAGCCTGTTTGAGCATGACGACACAAATAATGAAAACAACATGGCGTGTGGTGTCACTGAATTTACCTGACCTCAAAACCAATCCAACAGCTTCCAAACGAATTAGCCTGGCCTTATAGCTAATGCTCTTGTGGCTAAGTGGAAGCAAATCCAAAATGGATTTTCTTCTGGCAGCATAACACTCAATGTTAACACTTACTCTGGTGTGCACATACATTTGACCATGCATTATGCATAGCCAATTTCTATTAACTTTTTATTCCTGACTTCCTTCGACTTACGACAGATCACAGATGCACCAAAACACGTTTTGAGTAAAATAACTATTGTATTTGAACTGCATGAATGATGTGTTTGTATGAAGATCCTACGTTTTGCTGTGCTACCATGAGCCAATGGTTCTCAAATCCTTTACTTCCTATAGTTATGAGCTTCCACTATGTGGTTTTACATCCTGTGCAGGATGACCACTCCATCAATGTGTGTTTTTTTAATGATAAAGATACATAATTGTAAAATGACATAAAAACAACAACAACAAAAAAAATACACAAATTAAAAAACTTGCAGTTTGTTGGAGCCCCTCACACATTTGGACTCTTCTTGTTGAGAGAACTGCATTTAGTAAGAATATATTTAGTCATGACTTAATGCTACATTAATCCTCCTCTGCCCATGTTCGTTTTGAAACTTGTGATTAAAGCTAAACTCTGGCTCTTGTTTCTTGACCATGATCTGTCAATTGTTTAAAAACACAAACTCAGCTTGAGCTGCCTGCATTACTTGCTTGTTTTTCCACAAGGGGGCGCCACTGGCACTCTAGTAATAGGTATGTCAGTTTTGTTGTTTCTGACGGCCATCACACGTCATTTTTATTAATTAATTAATTATTATGATCTATCGCTTAATCCACACGGGTTGGCAGGCCTGCCGGTGTCCACCCCGCAATTCTGGGCGCAAGGGCAGGAACAACCCTAGCACACACACACACACACACACACACACACGCAAGATCCACTTTAGAGACACCAACTAACCTTATCTTAACTTAACCTTATCTTTGGACTGTGGGAGGAAACCGGAGTAAACCCACACAGACACAGGGAATAGGCTACATGCAAACTCCACACAGAAAGGACCCAGGCCGCTTCATCCTGGGATTGAACCGTGACCTTCTTGCTGTGAGGCGATGGTGCTACCCACCGAGCTGCTGTGCTGCCCTTCGTTCTTCTTTAATTTCGGAATTTGCTAATCTTACCCATGTTGATTAATAAGGGAATTTGTCCTCCATGACTTCTGTTTGTAGTCTACTGAAAGAGACTACACATTTAGTTAAAAATGATTTCCTTTCTTGCTTCTAGCCTACTTATCCCGGCCAGAGGACACCATTGCACTTCACCGCAGTTTTAGAGGGACTGTCATGCGTGAGATTATCCTCTGGCGTTACAACAGTGACCTCTGCTGGTCCTGTACAAGCTCTGCCCATGCGCCTAAAAATCAGTTTTAAACGGAATTTACTTCCATTTAAAGACGCACAAGGCTGTGTATGCACTGCAGGCGTGTTTTATCTCTTTATGCACACATTGTTTTCTAGTTTTGCAGCATCAGAAATGGGCATGTGAGCGTCACACAGGTGGAGTTTTGTATAGGATTATCACGTAAAAAAACAACAACCCAGAAATGACCAAAGGTGCTAATAATTATGGTCCTGACTGTACTTATTAATGTCAGTAGAGCTTTCTCTATGGGCCTGGGATGGTGAGTTCAATATCTGAGATAAATATGAGAGTTATTTTATAAACTCTGCAGTGTACTGGAGTGTTAAAAATAAGCTGCTTATGAACTAAAATGCAGAAACGGCGTTTCATAGCAGATTTTATAACTCTTGTTGTTTGGATTAAATCATTAATCATGATACACTGCATTACTAAATATTGCCAAGTGTAGTTATGAGCGATTTAGCAGCATTCTTTTTTTTAATGATAGCGCTTTGTATATTTTGGTTTGAAATATAAGAAGGCTTTTTAAAATAAATACTTTTACTTTTTTTCCCTTCAAATACACAATGTAATGCGTACTATATTAGCTATTAATACTTGAATGTTTTCGTTTAAAAAACAGATTAGTATGCTTAAGTAAACTGGTTCAAACGAAGATTCGGGGATAATAATAAAGAACTGTTAAATGTAGACAATGGTGGCAGTTTGGAAATTATTAAGGTTTGTTCATGTTTACATGTTTAGGATTAACCGCTCACGGACAGGAAGTGATGTAATTCTTCCTCGTTTGTTGACGTTTGTGTGGAAACTCCGGTTCGGTCTCGTATAGGAAGATCCGAACGGCAAAGTTTAATCCGAATTAATGCCTCGGTGTAACATAGCGGGTGTTTACATGTATTCACCCGAGCTACGATCGTAAACAAGGAGCTGAAAGTCATTCATTCGATTCGTTCTAGCGGCTTGCTAGCTGAAACCGAGCTTAAGTTAGCAGGCTAGCGGAGTTAACGATGACTATCCTGCCGAAGAAGAAGGCGAGCTAGGCGGTGGGTGGGACTGATCACGCGGACGATCCGGACACGCTCGCGCACGCTCATCAGCATCCGCATCAGCTCGGTGCCCGGACCGGCTCGAGACCCAGAGCTTCCCCTCCGCCCTGGTCGTACCAGGCCTCCGCCCACACGTCCAGAGATGATCGGAGGATCGAGCAACAGCAGCAGCTGCAACAGGCCTCCCCTCAGCCCACCGGGTCGGTACCGGCACTCGGCTCGTGTGAATCCATGGCGAGCGCGGTGGTGGGAGGCAGATCCGAAATGTCGTGCTGCTCATCGGGGGGAGGCTGTTGTTCAGGACCGGGACTTAGTAAACGGCGGCGGCAGACAGTGTGTCCCGGCGGGATGCCCGCTGGAGGTGGTGGAGGAGGAGGAGGAGGAGGAGGAGGAGGAGGTCCAGCTATTGAAAACGAGGAGGGAGCTGAGGGTAACAACAGTGAGGATGAGTACGAGAACGCCTCCAGACTCCAAACTGTGGACCCCGACACAGCTGAGCAGGTACTAAAACAATCTGAGATCATGATGAAAAACATTTATATGAAATAAGTTTTACAAGTTTGTCAGTGAGTTTGACCCTGGTTTGAGCCACTGCAGTGCGTCCTGGATACCGGACTGTGGACTATCATTTAGCAAACACCCTTATTCAGAACGACTTACAGTTGATACAGTTTCATAGTTGATGGTTAAGGAACTTGCTCATGGACCCAATAGTGGCAGCCTGGCATATGCTATGGACGTTCTGCTGACAGCGGTAGATACTCATCATTCACCGCCATATTAATTTTCTGTCCTCCCTCGCTATTTAAGATGGGTAAAATCCTACACATAAACACACGTTTCTTTGGGTACTCCGGTTTCATCCCACTGTCCAAAGACATGCGCTTTAGATCGTTCAATCACTCTGAATTGACATGGATTCGAGGGCATAACGGCCGCCCACCTAGCCTGTAATGGCTAAAACACCACTGTAGTGGTGTGACCAGTGACGACTCACAAACTGGCCGGTTAACGTGATTTTTGAAAGGACGCTGTTCGAATGAACTGCAGGATTATACAGGAACGCCGTTTGAGTGCTGCCAAGCACCTTTGTACCGTTTAGCAAATATTTCATTTGTCTCCCACAGCAAGAGCAAAGGTTTGAATACGCTCTAACGGAAAAGAAGGGATTCGTCATTAAAAAGATAAAAGAAGATGGAGCCTGTCTCTTCAGAGCAGTTGGTAACCGGACTTGCTTTTCCTTCCTAATGTGTGTACCAGTCTTATGTGTCTCACACTAAATCCTAATCTTTTCCTGGGCTATGCTTTCTGTAGCTGATCAGGTGTACGGGGACCAAGATATGCACGATGTGGTACGGAAGCAGTGTATGGATTATTTGGTGAGATATATTTTGCACCTTTCCAGATCGTTCTTTTTATTCCCCTTATTTTACCTAAGATCTGACTGAAATGAGGGAAATACTCAATGTTGTTTAAAAAAAACATAACAAACAAATAAAGTGCTCCATGAGTTTCGCCAAGTGTTTTTGTATTCCCGTCTAGGAGAGCTGAAAGGAATGCTTTTTTAATCGCACTATTAAGAAGAAAGTCAAAAATAATGGTGGCTCACATTTGTTTGCTGAATGCTAAAGACTATACTTACATTGATTTAGACTGTGTGTTTCACGTTATACTTAATAATCATTCTAGATTGTTCATAGATAGCAGTGGATTAAAAAAATCCTATAAAAGTACGTTAGTCTACACATGTTTTCCTGTCTTTTCTCTTGGAATGTCTAGTAGTGCCGTTTTTGGAGTTTTTAGTAGTGATGCATGAGAGTGAATTATTGCCCGAAAATAAAAGCTAAAGATATTTAATCATGTGTTTTGGTTTCAGGTGAAAAATGCCGATTATTTCTCTAACTACGTCACAGAGGACTTTACCACCTACATTAACCGGAAAAGAAAGAGCAATTGTCATGGGAACCACGTTGAGGTGCAAGCCATGGCGGAGATGTACAACCGACCGGTGGAGGTTTATCAGTACGGCATCGGTACGTTACTCCTCCTCTCTGAAGTCCTAGGCGTAGGCTGTGGCGTGCGGGTGGGAATGAAATGTTGCATTGTTGCCGTTCCAGAGCCAATCAACACGTTCCATGGAATCCATCAGAACGACGACGAGCCTATAAGAGTCAGCTACCATCGAAACATTCATTACAACTCGGTGGTGAACCCCAATAAAGCCACTATAGGAGTAGGTCTGGGACTGCCTTCCTTCAAACCAGGAGTGAGGATCTCGAATCACACACAGACTCATTGGCACTGTATGCTGTCTTATTAAACTATCAAAATAATCAGCAGTGTTCAGTCTCCAACTCCTGTTTTGTCTACCTTTGGGCAGTACGCTGATCAGTCCTTAATGAAGAACGCCATCAAGACGTCAGAAGAGTCCTGGATCGAGCAGCAGATGCTGGAGGACAAAAAGAGGGCCACTGACTGGGAAGCCACCAATGAGGCCATAGAAGAGCAGGTAGCTCGGGAGTCCTACCTGCAGTGGCTCAAGGACCAAGAGAAACAAGTGAGACAGGTGGGAGCCTATGCTAATGTACTACAGTGGTTCTGAACCACCTCCGGACTCGTTGAATTTGGTTCTCGGCGCATTTTTGCTAAGAGTAATTAGTCTCGGGTCTAGTGGGTGAATTATTCCAACCGAACCTCGATTCACGATTTGATTTAGTGATTTAATTTCACAATAGCTTTTGCCCAATGCAGATTGCTGCTGTTTGTTGTGTTTTTTGGTGTTTACATATACAGTACTGTATTCAAGTGCAAGTAAGTCCCTACGGGTCCTGAAAAGGTTAGTAATGACATCCAAACGAAAGGAACTCTCCTGATCAATTTTAGGCTGCAGTTCACCAATAGAGTAAGTGTTCAGCTTTTGCTGTTCGCTTGCAGTACATTACTAAATTACAAAATTTCCTGAGATTACCCAATGTATAAGTGTTAATGTATAAGAAGGATCGCTATAATACAGTATAGATTATATTAAACTCGTCATTTTCTGATCGATTTAAATGATGATGGATTTATCTCATCATAAATTATTGAGCTCTTGTATAATACATCCCCATTAATGCATAGAATAACATCCACAGGGGGATTTTCTGGGGGACTGAAACCGATTAATTAACATTATTAATAACATTATGTCTGTACGGACAACATTTGCTCGTTAATTGACGAGCCTACTGCGATGAATTAATACTGCATCACTGTATCGCTTATATATGTAAATGCCATTGGCTCTCTCTTCTGTTTGTTCTCAAGCCACGCAAAGCCAGCGCCACCTGCAGCTCAGCTACTGCTGCTACCTCTAGCGGCCTGGAGGACTGGAGCTGTCGCTCGCCTCGCCACAGGACGTCAGCTTCCTCTCCAGAACACCCAGGTCCGGCACACATCGAGGCCCCGGCCAAACCACCTTCTCCTGCAGGGGCCACGCTGATGCTTCCCAAACCTCCATCACCATGTGCACCGGGTCTGTAGCTTCTTTATTAATAAGGCTTGGTTTGAGTTTACTTTTTGTCTGTTCTGAAACTCAACTCATTTTGCCTTCAGGTCCCAGCAGCCAGACATGCACTCCTCCATCATCCCTTACCTCTCTCTACCCAACCCTTGGGTATCGAACCATAATGCAGGAAATGTCTCCTACCGCTTTTGGTGAGGAATTCATTCTAACATGATATTAAATCTTAGAGTTGCCGTTATTTTATCATGCAAAACCAAACTAGGAATAAAAACACTTAAGGCACGCATGAAGTCAAGTCCCTTCTGTTAAACAGAGCTTAATTTCCACATCGTTTCATATACATGGAAACCATCTTTACTTTACTTATAATACTTGATCAAATATACTGTGGGCATGTACGTATATACAGTACTGTACAAAAGTCTTAGACAACCTTTATATTAGATATC
>JAVSBV010111248.1:0-21596 GCA_033117975.1 Parotocinclus spilosoma
GCTATTGAACTCTGTAGACGCTCAGCGTCCGCACTGTTTAAAGCACTGTGAAGCTGCGGGAATGAGTGAGAGGAAAGATGCGTCGTTACCACTGATAAGAAGCTGATTCTAAACAAAAGTTTAACGCGTTGTAGCGCATATTTAGTCAATGACAGGTACACACAACAGTATATATTTAATCACTTATTTTTTTTACATTTTAGGGGAAGCTGAGCTTCCCTTGCAGTCTTAGAGCAATCGCCACTGATTGGTTTAGTATGTTAAGCCGCGTTTAACTTTTTCCATATAGGTCTAAATAGGAAGGTAAAAACAATTCCTCTCCGTTTGGGCCATGTCATGTCAGTAGCAGAAAGTAATTAAGAAAGTAATTATACTAAACTTCTCTCCCTTGTTATCATTTATTTCTATGTCTTTGTTTTAGTACATTAAGCTATCATGGGCTAGGAGGGCGCAGTCAGTCGAATATGGCACACTACAGAAGCTCCATGTCATAATAGGGCTGTGAATGGCCTAAGGTAGTATACTATGGATAAGAAGGCCAAGGGTTCAAATCCCACCTCTGCTACAGTGGGGTCCCTGAGCAAGACCCTTAACCCACAATTGCTTGATTTGTAAGACTGTAAGAGCCTCTGTAATCTGTAAGAGCCTCCTTCACAACATGGAATCTTTCCTCACAAACTGCATTTTGCCTTTCCCTCAGCGATGTCAAACTACTGAGAGTGTTCAACATTTTGTAGATATTTTAGTAATGAAACGAATCTAGATGGGTCCCTGTGTACAGACGCATGTTTATACTAATCATGGAACCGATAAGCACAGTTGAAAGTCTTGTTTTATTACCAGATACCTGGTTCCTGGATTTTTGGTTTTCGATACACAATTCTAATTGCCAGCTAAGCTTAGAACCTCTAAATAAAAAAAAAAAACACACAAACTCCTGATTGACTGTGTGTCGGTTGGCAGTCACTCACAATCAGGATGTTGTCACATTGCTAACATTGGTGTTTTGTCCATGATTTCCAAAACTTTGTTGGCAGAGATTTAGTTCAGTATTATCCGTGAACCTTTTTTTTTTTTTTTTTTACCAGTGTATCAAAGCTGGACCTAACCTGCTCAATTCAGTGGAGAAACTCATGGAGGAGTTTTTCATTCTCTACGGCCCGGCCTCAAGGCCAAACCATAGATAAGATGGGTGCCAAAAAACAGATAAGACGCTTGTTTTGACTCGAATGAACTCCAATTTTACACAGAGCATTCATGAAAACTGGTTCTCAAATTCTCAATTTTATCCATTCTTAAGTTCAGAACCGATAGCTTCTCCAAGATTGAATCCATTCCGCGAATAAAAGTCACAGTCTGAGTGCCTACGGCTCTTCCTACGTTCTCGATCATGTTGGACAGTGGTGAGGGGCTTTGAACAGCTGATCCAACTTTTTTATTTTGGCGATATACCAGGGCAACACCTAATCCAATCAGCAGAAACCCTGTAATCATGGTTCCGAATAAGAATACATCCTCAATGTCCTCAACGGAAAATTGTGCCATGCACATGATCCGCCAGTTCTTCCAAGCGTCCATCACATATCCAGCAGCAAAAGTTCCATCTGGACAAATAGGCTTCCCCGAGCCAAGGCTTCTCGTTGAGAAGATGGTGTCAATAGCATTAAGAGACCATTTAATCAATTGCTTGATTCCTTGATTGCTTCTGTAGGTCAGTGAAGTTAATCTCCTTCCCCAAGCTCCCCATGGCATTCTAGACAGCAGAGACTCTCTTTGCTAGGATCATCACAATGTTTGGCATTCCAGATGTGATTCACACAGACCGTGATCCACAGTTCACCTCTGCCATGTGGTCAGCTTTCCTAGAGAAGCAGGTCGTCGCAGTCAGCCTCACCATTGGCCAGTGTGAGAAGGCGAATAGGAGCCTGCTTCCTCCCGTGGGTGGAGATTGCACGAAACTCCCTCCGCCACTCTTCCGGAGGGAGTTTTGCCTCATGTCCTTCCAGTGCGTCCTCGGATACCAGCCCCCTTTTGCCCCGTGGGACCCTCCTCCCTCCGATGCCTCGGCCATGGAAGCCTGGTTCCAGAGGAGCGAGACCATCTGGGAGCAGGTACATCAAGGCATCTCTCGGGTAATCTGCAGGTACCAGGCCCAGGTGGATGGAAGACGAAATCCGGAGCCCAACTATCTGCCAGGCGACCATGTCTGGCTCTCCACCCGCAATCTTCACACTCAGGGTAAACTTGTAAACTCAGTAAACTCGCACCACGTTACATTGGACCCTTCAGGGTTATTAGGAAGCTCAATCTGGTCACATTTCGTTTGTCCACCGTCTGTTGGACTCTCGCAGACGGGGTTCACGGCTGCAATACCTGATGGACTTGGAAGGCTATGGCCCTGAGGAACGCAGCTGTGTGGACGTCAAGGATATTCTGGATCCTCTCCTTGTCCAAGAGTTTCACACCACCCATCCTGACCGCCCAGCTCCTCGGGGGCGCGGTTGCCCTCGCAAACCCACACTCGCACCTGGACCCGTTATGTCTGTACTGTAACAGGTGATGCCTTTACTGTTTGTGAACAAGCCCAGAACATATTTACTGCATCTTATTTTAATGTCTTAAAGCATTCCTACAAGTTAGTGATTATAAATTGTAATGTAAAGTATGCTTGCTGAACACTTCTGATATAGCTGTAGTAGGAAGACAAGAGTTTGGGTCAGACAACTAGCAACCAGCTGTGTAGGTCTATGAATTCTACAGGATCTAATTATTAATAATTGTTGGTTTACTATGTGAGAAGTTTTTTTTAACTTTCTGCTGGCAAACTGCAGCTTTGTGCCATGCCATTATTGTGTAAATGCAAATCGAACATTTGGAAGACTATGCTTTGAAGCCCCTGAGGTAAATCACCATTCAGGGGAAGGATGCTGAAATGGTGCAGTCTTTCAAGTTCCAAGCAGTGCCAATGTCTGGACTAACATTATAGTTAGTTTAGGTGCACTAAACTGCAGGCATTTCTTGATAAGTATACCCAATGGATTCACTAGATGCAGCAACAAGAGCGTCAGTGAGCATTCTGAACTATCTGCTTGTCATTTACAAGACATTTTATCAAAGGGTACCTCTAGCGAAACATCAAGCTAGTCTAGGAAGAGCTTATGAAGATATTTTCTTCTGACTGTGTCTATACTTGTGACTATTCAGTTTCCAGATTTGGAAACTGGCTTGAAGGGTATAGAAAGGGTATAGATTATTCTTTTTTAAACCACATTGACTATGCATCTATAGTATGCCAGTATATTATTTTCCAGCTGCTTAATTGTCTTACTTAAAGCTGGGTATTTGGTATACTTACTTTTCATACCTGTTTTATACAGCTCAGGGTGTCAGGTCATTTTTTAACAGCAGTTGATGTGTTTATAACTGAACACATAATTCAGTTAACAGCAATTGCTTTCTGTTTTGGTCACATAAACATTTTGCATTTCATTAAGGGCATACTCACACTTAACCTGGTTGCCTTGGATTGCACCCGGGTGCAGTTGTCTTCATTCCCAACTCCCCCGCTGGCTTGAGCTTATACTATGCTTTAAAACAAAATGCACCCTGGCATGCTTACATCATCACAATACTTTAAAAAATGTGCTTCCACAGCACAGAGAACCTTGTGGTTGTACTTAGTTTGTGGCTTTTTTGTTTTTGGTGCACTCAGCTTTATCATACATCCTATAATAAATGTATTTATTATGCAAAGCGCTAACTTTCTGCTTCTTTTTCTGCAGGTATAGGAAATGTAAATTATGAGAGTTTACGAATAAATGGTTATCAACTTAGATGAAGAAATTGACTGGTTGCACAGCCACTGAACCAGGACCTATTGTCCAACATCAGTGCCTGAGCTCAAAATTATGTTCCCAAATTTACTAAAAGTCATTCAGAGAACATCAAATGCTATTTTATCAGCACAAGAGGCAGAATTCCCATACTAATAATCAATTGCATTATTTTTTTTGTGCCCACAAACGTTTGGCTCTATAGAGTTGGTTTGGAGTTAAGAGCTGTTCCCAGAAGAATGAAAGTGTTACATTGCCTCCACTTGATTCACTGCATCATGTTGCTTTGTAAGTATTCATGTAAAATTAGCCTATATATGCTCATAGTATCTTTGTTGTGGGTGGCTCATATATCACTCTTGTTCATTACCTTCAGGTCAAGGCGAACATCATCCTTTACAAAAAATGATATGAGAGGGCAGGTTCATTAGAGTGATTGATCTTACTATATCTCTTCCTTACACTCACTCACTTACTCACACTAATATTCTACCATACTGTGCTTTTCTGCTTCACATTCACTTCCCTTTGCATATTATTGCACTTCATTATGTTTAAAAGCCAGCACTTTAATAAACTTCAGACCTGGGAAACATGATGACTCTACCTCAAATCTAATTACATGTGGATTGGCATATACACACTCCTCCAAGCTTGCATGTTTGTCACAGTGTGCACATACTAGTTACAGCCTACCCCTGCTAACTTGAGCAAATGCCAGCATTTATCATAAAAGATTGGCAGTTGGATGAAAGGATCAGGCGTAACATATTTATTTCTAAAAAAAGATTCCAGAAAACAAGCATAAGGATAAAGCCATGTAATCACAGCATACACATTAATTTCCACCATGATTTGGGTAAGGAAGCGCAGGGGTAGTTCTGTTCGGCTTTGGACATTGACATATGTCCAAAACTTACCTCACAGCATAACCATGATGAGTGCAGCAATGCTGCTGGATGACAGCCGAACAACCGATAGAATTACCAAAGTACAAGAGTCTCTGAACCACATTTATGGAAGTGGACCACGACACAACAGCGTATACTTTTGTTTCATGGTTATGCCAGAGTGACAGAAAATATAACCTTGTAAAGGCCAAGGTTGCAAGCTTAAGCTGATCTCCTGTGATCCCTCATCAAGAACAACAACTAACAAAAGCTGATATAACCTTTATAACCTTTTATAACATTACTTTGAAAATCATTTGTTAAGCACTAAAGTACAGAGTTACATTCACAAACACCACTTAAAACTTTACTGTCAAAAAAAAAAGCCTTGTTTTACCAATGTCCAGAAGCCTTGTGACTTCTCTGGGCTCAGATGTATATAGAATGGACCATTAAACACTAGAAACATGTATTTTGAACAGATAATTTAGTATTCCAGGTCTTTTTTATATAAAAAAGAAAAAATGGACACCATGTGCTTCTGACAAAAGACAAAAATGTCCTCCCAGACTGTTGTCAATCTAAAAGCCAGGGTCTGTCATGAGACTACGTCAGTGCCCTGTAAAGGTCTGAGATTGTAGCATAAAATTTGCTGCCTTAAAGACGTCATCTTTTCCAGTGATGTCCATGCATTTATTAACAAGACAACGCAAAACCACATGCTCAACACATCACAAAAGCATGACTGTGAAAGAAGAGGGTACAGGTAATTAAGTATTCTGCATGCAGCCCTGACCTGTACCCAATAGAGAATGTGTGGAGAATTTTGAAATGGAAAAAAAAAAAATCAACAACAATGAACTTGTTCTGTTGCACATATTAAGACACATTTGTAGGAAAAAAACACCTGAAACATTAAATAGCTTGGTATGCTATGTGCCAAAATGTGTTATTGTGAAAAGGAATGACAACATTATAATGTAGTAAATGCTTTAGTATATGCTTTGTCTCAAATTTATTATATGTGTTGCAGGCCTAAAATGCAGGAATGGATGCTCATTAACAAGTGAAATTAAGTAAAAACATGAAATATCTCAGGTTCGTACTGTCTAAAATTAAATTCATGTCCGAGTAAATGTGTGGGGGGTTTTTTTATTATGTGCTTTTTCAATAGTTTTTCACTTTGAGTTAACAGTTATCTACACTACTTAGTGCAGTCTTTTCAGTAAAAATAAATATGGGATTTAGTCAGTATATGCAGATTTTAGCAGATACTAACGATAAAGTTGGTGTAGCAATATTTATAATAAATAAAATACAATATTCTGTTTTTTGTGCAAGTAAGCCATATTAAGTGTGTAACGTCAGCATAAACATTGTATCACCTTTTGTAATGTGTCTAGTAGGCTTCACGTACATGAAGTCAGACCCAAATGCAGGGAAGCAGTATCGTTCAGATATTAGGATGAGATTGCTTCCAACAATCTCGTCCGGCTGCCTTCTCCCTGGGCTCTCCCTCTTTCTCTGCGGGTGGCACTGTCGGGACCCACTTCTTCCATATTTAAACCGCTCTCCGGCATCTCTTCCTCATCAGTTCTTGGCATTGTTTCTCCTAGATTTCCATGCTCTGCTACTCTGACTTCTGGTTTCCATGCGGTTTGTCTTTGCGGTGCAGCCCTTTCCTGCAACTACCTCTGTCCAATGCTTCCTGCAGCGTTCTTCCTAAGCGTGCATCCCGTTCTACCCTTAGCCCTCATCTCTAGTCTTTCCATAGCACCTTCCTCCTTATTGTGTTTGTTCTAAATTCTGTATTTTTTAACAAATGCCAGAGACCTATTTGTCCATAATCCAGTACCTTAACTATTGGGCCACCACAGTCCCAAACCTCTAATGCATCTTAACACTGTCAAGTCTATTTTAAGGTATGTCAGTTTTTAGCAGTTGATGAATATGAACTAAGCTCCCAATGATTATGAACTAAGCTCCCAACTGTATGAATTGTAAGTCGCTCTGGATAAGATCATTTGCTAAATGACATAAGCATACATGTAAATGAAAGTGATGGTTTATAACTCAAAGTGGCTGTAAATTAAAGCCTTTGGACTGATTTTTCAACAACAATTTGAAAGGTCAGCGCACCAAGACCGGCCCACACCTCCATTGACCCTTCGGGATGCTGAGCTTCCAGGTGTGAGCTGAGCAACCATTGAGTTTTGAGGAAATGGAAAACAAAATGTTCCATGCAAGTGAAGTGAAGGGAAACTCATCTTCTAATGGCAAATCACTGACTGTATAAGAAAACAATTTATTTAAATCTACGGCGTTGATGCTATTCTATATCTACAGAATCTTGGAGGAATACACATTTAGATTCTTTTTTCATGCGTTTCCAGTCTTTCTGTTACTTCATATACAATTGCAATCAGAAAGCACACACCTTTATCTATGCCCTGCAGTATTTTGACCATTGTGTCTTGAAACACTGCTGGAGTCAAGAAAACACCGTTTGCTGGTGGAATTCAAAAATACCCTTGTGGGTCTTGCAGGTGACTCTTCTGACTCTAGGTCAAGTTGTAACCGTTGGTAGATGAAGGACAAGTCAAACTTACTAAAAACTGTCACACAAATCCAAAGTAGCGAATACTTGTTCTGCATTTGGAAAAGCATTTTCCTCTTGAAGTTGTTACGAGATATGGTGGTTTTTGGTATGACCCATGGATGCGGGATAGAGGAAATCCCACAATGTAAAATAATAATGGGGAAATTAAGCCATGCTTGTAATTCATGTAATTCAAACGCATGGCCACTCTAGCCAGGGCATGTCTCATTACGAGAGGGCAACCGACTACAGTGAGGCTCAAGAGAGTGCAGAGGGCACCAAAGCGCAGGGAAGCCATGCCGGGGCGCATATAATTCAAACTCGCAGCCGGGTGACCACTCTAGCCGGGGCATGTCTCATTTCGCCGTTGGTCAGGCGCACGTACTGAATGAAGTAATGAACAGTGCTAAAACCCGCACCTAAATAGCAGGAGAAGCAGCTGTTCGATATCAGGTCGTAATTTGGATACTGGCTATAAGCCACCTCATCGATAGCTCTGTAATGGCGACTGGCGTGGATGGCCAATCACTCTGGGGCGAAAGGTAGGAACCCTAACAGGAGTATGCATTGATTCATAATCCCGTTGTAATCCACGCACAATTTCAGTGCTTTGTTTCTTTTGGACATGACAACAACAAAGTCACTCCATTTTTACTTGTGAAATATTTCAATTTTTATTTAGACTCTCAAGTTCTTTTTCAACTGCTTTCCTTAAAACACAAATCACTGGTTGTGGGGGCAGCACGGTGTCTCGGTGGGTAGCACCGCTGCCTCACAATAAGAAGGTCCCGGGTTCAATCCCGCGGGTGGTGGCTTGGGTCCTTCCTGTGTGGAGTCTGCATGGCATCCCCGTGTCTGCGTGGGTTTACTCTGGGTACTCCGGTTTCATCCCACAGTCCAAAGAGATGTGTGTTAGGTTAATTGATCACTCCAAAATTGGCATTGACTTGTGTCTATATATGTAATTGGTGCTGAAATGAATTTGTGTGTAAATATGACCTTGTGTGTGTCGCTTGCATGGCCGCTGATGCCGATAGCGACATTACAGAAGCCAAATAAATAAACAAACAAACAAACAAACACTTGTTGTGGCTTGTGAAATATGAATTTGGCATCATTCTTTACTCTTATCTTTGCTCTGACAGCAGACAGACGATTTCTCAACAATTCAAATTTATTTTCTGCAGCCAATTCCTTTCCAGTAATGGTGGTTTGCTACCTTTGACCAAGTGGTAACATTTGCTCATATCTCTCATTCTACACTGGAACTTCAGGTATGGTTTGTCCTGTATATGAAGACAGATGAATTGCAGTAGGTTTCAGAGGGCAATAAGGAGGCAATAACTTCAGAATCAGTGACATGGAAGCATGCATATACACTTGCATTTTCAATGGTTTCCCAGACAAATTAATCTTTTCATAATTGCCACCTTTTCTTCCTTGTGTTGTGTAAACTGTTTACAAGTTCAGTTTTCCATCATCACAATACTCTGCCAGATTCAAGATTTGAGTTTTGTACATTTTATTTTACTTTTACATACCCCTTTCAACTCTACAATTTTACTACATTTATAGCATGTTTCTGAGCAATAGCAACAGTTAGTTGACTGATGCCACATCAGCATCAGTTTGTTTTATTCTCAGTACGTAGCTTTACTTTTGAATCATCCTGTCAGTCAAACTTGAACCTTTCTTGTGTTGTTGTCTGTCACTTGAAGTATTGAAGATTTTGTTGGCTGCTTCTTTTGGGTTCTTATGTTATTTCAATTCGTTTGTGTCCTTGTAGGCTAATTCAAGTGCAAATGCAATGTCACAGGCCTTTCTGAAAGTCAAGATAATAATAGTAGCTTGTGACATCTTTCCCCCAGAGACCACAGACAAACTGCTTTTTCAGTGCATCATTAAAAAACTGTCCAATCTCACAATTACTCACAAATTTTTTCAGTGCAAAAATGTGCGGAAATAGTTTCATTCTATTGCTGTCTTTTGTAGAATCTGAAGCATTTTGGAATTAGATAGGCTTTGACTTGAAATGCAGTGACAAGGCTTCTTTGAGGCAACTTTCTGTGGGCCGGAAAATAGTCAATATTCCACTGGACCCAATACAACCCATACCTAATACATGCATTAATGCAATGTTTTGCCAGCTATATTTTAAATCATTTCAAGTATGTATCAAAATGTACTTTCTTAATGTCTTAAACTATAGAACTTCCAACATATGCCATTTTTGTCAGTTGTTCACTTCAGTTAATACCCCTAGTTCTTCCTCTTCTAGAATTGTTCTTTTTTGTTTTGAGTACTGTTTGTCTTGCAAAGGAATTTCAGTTGCAATAACTCACCCTAGATGATGATCCTGCACTATTACAGAACACATTCGAAAAGTTATAACAGGAGCAATTTTGGACAAGGATTGAGATAAACAACAACATATGCTGCCTTTAAGATGGCAACTTTCACAGGAACATCCATGTATTTTTCAACAAGGCAATGTAATCTAAATCAGAAAAAAAGTTAGTACTAAAATATGCAAATCTATTCCAATATTTATTTTAAAATGTTGTTTTAAAATATTTTAGCAGATTCCTAAACCATTTATTGGCTAACTGGAGATCATCTGCTCATCTTTGCACATAAAAAACCTTTTGTGAACACTGATTTTGGACCAAATCATAATAATAATAATCACCTGTTTGAAGTCACATAATTATTTGGATATTTTTTAGATTGCCCTAGTTTTTTGGATTGTGTTGCAAGCTTGACATGAACGATTGGATGCTTACGATGCATATTAAAGAATTAAATTAATGAATGTCTTGGTTATATACTGTGTGTGTGTGTGTGTGTGTGTGTGTGTGTGTGTATAAAAAATATGGTAAATAGAATACACATTCATACCTCGTCAGAGGATACAAACTATGATGGTTCTGCACCAAAAACCAGTGCTCTACCACTGATCCGTTCTGGTTCTTAACCACAAATATCAATGCTCCTTGGGTGGGGGCTGCATGATTTGCATCTGTTCAATTTGTGAACTCCAAAATTCACACTAAGGTTCTGAGGGACTTTGGCACATATCACTGTAGAACATAGGATGTACAGTATGTGTAAGTGTGCTGTAGAGAGGACACCAGTACATGGCAGCAGTTGGTTGGGGTTGCTGATGCCTCACTAGAGAATAATGCTCTACTGGCCACTACTGCTTAAGGCACAGCTAACTGTGTCTGCAAGTAGCACCCGACACAGCCGGAAGACAGTGCTAGGACTCGGGTCACTATGCCACCCAAACATCAATCTTTAAATGCAGAGCCATTAAACAATGGTTTGACATATCTATTTGATCAAATATGGGTATAACAAAAATTATAAGTACCTATGCCAATATTATAAGTCAAAGCTATTGGTATGGAGGAGAAATGTCTAAATTCATTTTGAGATCTCAGATTTTTCAGAACCAGGTAAACATGAGAATTAAAATTTCAACAAGGGAAGACATGATATTACTGCAGTATTTGCCTTCATTATGAATGCAAGGTAAATCATGTTTCATTCATAAATCAGATTTTTAAAGTTTTTCAAAGTGTCTGCATTGCAACAGAAAGGAGTTCAAAACTGATTTGTCTGCTTGGACTGTAGTCACATTCAATGGCATATCCAGTTTGGTTGCTATAGTAATGATGCCAGCATGTGTTGCATGTGCTGAGCAGAATACAGCAGGCTAAAGAGTGGAATTAACAAGGATATTCCGCAGTGGATTATTTTCTGCATGATGACAATATCCAGTAGCAGTTATTATGTTTTACTGTTAAAACCTTCATTTTTAACTATATTTTAATTTTTTTTAAACAACAGCATTAGCACTGCTGCCTGGACAGCCTGCTAACTCATGTGTATGCAGTGAGACATATTTATTCATACTGACTATTTTTTTTTCTTGCGGCAGTTTTGAGTCAACTCAAGACTGAAGTACAGCAGTATATCAGCTAACTAAAGTTAATTTGTGTTAAGTTATTCCTGGGCAACTTGAATAAACAGTGAGCACAGAATGGATTTAAAATCACATCAAAAATAATCTGAACAATAATGTTCATGTGATATGTGATGCTGATACAAAAACAGCTCTTACTTATCTATTGAATGTCATTAACAAACATTAGCGTGCTTATCCAAATGGCATTCACATCATTGCGAGGGACTTTAACAAGGCAAATCTCAAGAATGTTTTACCAAAACTCTAACAACATGTGAAATACCCAACAAGAGGGGCGAACACTCTGGACCTTGTATATTCAAATATCAAGCATGCTTACAGAGCCATACCCCTCCCCCACTTGGGCCAGTCAGATCACCTTTCTCTGTTCCTCACCCCGACATATACCCCCCTCATCCGACAAACAAAGCCCAAAAGGATCACCATTAACATTTGGCCTGACAACGCCCTCGTCAGACTACAAGACTGATTCAAACAAAACAATTGGGAGGTCTTCCATCATGTAGACCTGACCAACTTCACTGACACTGTACTGTCTTACATCAGATACTGCATGGACACGGTCACTGTGGAAAAATCGATCTAGGTATATCCAAACCAAAAACCGTGGATGACTAAACAGGTCTGAATGCTCCTCCAGGCCTGTGATACAGCCTTCAGATCGGGCGACACAGCACTCTATAGTGCATCAAAACCTCCAAAGCAGAGCACAAAAGGACAATAGAGGAGCAACTCAACAACCCTCGACAGATATGGCAGAGCATCCAATCCATTACTAATTATAAAGGCTGTGCTGCAACACCCAGTGACTCAGATGTGGAACTGGCGGAGGAACAGAACTGCTTCTATGCCCGCCTCGAGTCCAAGGCACAGCTCTTAACAAAAACACTTCCCACCCTTCCTTTACTACCTATTCCTGTTTCTGGTTCCCCCCCCACTCATCCTTGCAGCTGAAGATGTGAGACGGGTGCTTCGTACCGTGAACCCCAGAAAGGTTAAATGACCGGATGGTGTATCAGGGAAGGTGCTTAAGGCATGTTCTGACCAGCCAGCACAGGTCTTCACCGATATCTTCATTCAGTCACTGGAGCAAGCCGTCATAACAGCCTGCCTGAAATTGCCCATCATGACTTTCACCCAATAGCACTCACTCCAGTCATCAACAAGTGCTTTGAGAAACTGGTTCTGAAACACATCAGAGCCTGTCTCTCCCCTACTGCAGACTCATAGCAGTTCGCATACCAGACTAACAGATCTACAGAAGATGCAATAGCCATCGCTCTTCATTCTGCGCTGTTTCTTATTTGGAGAAACGGGGGAGCTATGTCAGGATGCTCTTCATTGACTACAGCTCTGCTTTTAACACAATAATCCCAGACTTTTTGATCCCCAAATTCTATCTAGGGCTTGCACCATCAACCTGCTACTGGATCAATGACTTTCTGATCAACATTTACATTTACAACTTTTAGCAGACACCCTTATCCAGAGCGACTCACAATTCATACAGTCTTACAGCCCAAGTGATTGTGGGTTAAGGGTCTTGCTCAGGGGCACAACTGTGGCAGAGGTGAGATTTGAACTGGGTTAAAACTGGGTCATCATTTCTCCTCCGTCCGTATCCTCAGCCCTGGCTCCCCCCAAGGATGTGTGCTGTCCACTACTCTACTCACTCTACACATCTGACTGCAGTCCTGGCCACCCAGAAAACATTGTGAAATTTGCTGATGACACAACATGGTGGGACTGATAACAGGGGGTGACGAGACGGCTTACAGAGATGAGGTCCTGAAACTTGGCAAGTGGAGTGCAGCTAACAACTTAGCACTGAATATCACCAAGACTAAAGAAGTCATCCTGCACTTCCAGTGGAACAGGGCCACTCCTGCCCCACTAAAAATCAACGGCAAATGTGTGTAGAAAGTGGAATCATTCAAATTCCTCGGAGTACACAACTCTGCAGACCTCTCCTGGTCAGTCAACACCTCGGCACTGGTTAAGAAGGCCCAGCAGCAGCTACACTTCCTAAGTGTGCTCAGAAAAGACTACACAGAAGCCTGCTGGTGACCTTCTACCAATCCACCATAGAGAGCCTTCTGACCTACGCTGTGTCAGTGTGGCACTCCAGCTGCACAGAAGCTGAAAGAATGAGACTGGTGACCAACACTGCAAAAAAATAAATCATTGGCTGCTCTCTGCCTTCCATATATACCATCTACAATTCCTGCTGTCTCAGCAGGGTCAGAAACCTTCTGAAGACGATACTCATCCTGGCTTCTATATCTTCAATCTTTTCAATCTTCAATCAAACTGTCATTTACAGTGCCTCATCTGTTTTGTCTGTCATATATGTCTGTCTTTGTACCTATATGTTGAATTTTTGTCTTTGCACAGATGCGTTTTTGCACAACTTTTATATTTTATATTTTATTTTTTTGTTTGCATATTGCGCTGTGTGCACATTTTAAGAGCAGCTTCCAATTCCGTTGTACCATGTACACCATGCTGTGTATAATGACAATAAAGGCGTTCTATTCTATTCTATTCTATTCTATTCTATTCTATATGTCTCTGTAATACAATTTGAAAACCACATACAAATGAGGTGTTGAATCTGATTGGAAATCATTGATTTTATGTGGTGTGTAGCCAATCAGGCCACAGATGTCTGATTTGAGCTTCCCTGGACATAGTATTTTTGCTCAGTGCTACATCCAGTATGCAAATACACACAACACAGTTGTAGGTGTTAGGAACCCGAACTGCCCACTGCTGCCATCGTCCACCATTACAGAACGATTGATAAAAGCTGCTTTTATCACCTAGCTGGCTGACGACATAATGATGAACACCTGGGGCTTCTACTATTTAAGTACGAGCCACGGCTCTGTTTGATGCCACGTCATCTTGACTCGTTTGCTCGCTTGCCCGCATGCTACTCGTAACTACGGCAAGTAGTATTTATAGCCAGACGGTATCATCCCGGGGCTTTTAGAGACAGCGGATATGTAGGAGGGAAAACCCTGAGGTAAATAGCTGTCTAGGGAGAGGGTTTCCCTACGCAAGCTACCTTCGGCTATACGCTGAGCCTCACTCCGGTCGGCTACGCAGCTTGTTTTGAGACGAACCCCAACTCGGCTTCTTCGTGCGCTCACCGCATGCTCACCCGCTGGCGCTTGGGGTAACTCTGCGCCCCTCCATTTGGGATGCACCCTGATGCGTCTTATTCTCGTGTTCACCGCACGCTTGAGCTCACGATCGCCCCCTGGCGATTCGGCGCTCACTGTGATCAATTCACTTTCGCGCCAGCTGTGGGTGTTATCCCCATTTGGGACACGACCCAGCTGCAGTTCCCCTTCTTTTGTTTTGTACTTTGGGGAGACTTTTGCTCTGCCCTTTGTGTTACTCCCCTCAATATTAAACATTGTTTGTTCTACTTTTTCTGCATCTTTGGGTCCTCACTTCAGATCACAACAGTAGGAAGCAATCACAGGTGTTTATTATAACCAGGCAAACAGAGCAAAATGGGTAGGCAAATCAGCAAACCAGAGTCAGAATCAGAGTCTAAGGAGAGAAACCATGTATATTAATATATCCAACATGAAAAACACTCAGATAATACTCCAGTGGAGGTGGAGCTCCTCAGGTTTTACTAGGCCAGACAAAGGTAAACTTGATCAGGAATCAGTACCCTGGAGAAGACGTTGGTGTATGCTCGGGTACTTCCCCGAATGTATGAGCCGGGGTACTGGACATGACACTCAGGAAAAGAGCAAAACAGGAGACGTACATATAATTCTCATTTTACATTCAATTTGAGCTCACTTGGCTAGGAGAAAGGAGATTAAGGATATTATTTTTGCTTTCTGTTTTGTTGTTGTATTTATCTTTTATCCAAGTAACTGAGCCTGTTAATGTCGCATTAACTGAGCCATTTATTTCTAATTCTATTTAGCTATTTAGTGAAACAACTTATTAAAAATATATATTTTTACAGTTGGAACAGCACACAATCAAGTTTCCATGTATAACATTTGTCATTGCTTGATATTACTAAAGATTTATCTTACATTATCTGCTTTCAAACATCCAATACCTATTAAAATATTCAGAACTCACTCAAAGTGAAGTGCTTTAGTTTCATCTACGCAGATTTGAGTCATAGTGTTGCCACTGGTGGTATGCAGGCACAGTCTTTAATTTCATTTACTGTATCTGTCAAATTGCTTTTGTTTCAGTGCTGCTAAACTGTGTCAACAATTGATATACACACAGTTGTTTTTACACTATCAGCTTTTCATGTAGGATTAAACTGCAATGCACTCTTGTTTTCCCCATGAGAAGTAATCATGAGGATTAATCATCCTTGTTTCTGAAGTGTGACATATATAGTAAGTAGATAATGACTTTGTAATACCATGGCAACAAATACACAACTGGTCTAAATTTAGATTTCTAAAAATGCCCAAATAAAAAATTGTTCATTCTACAGTTTTTTTGGAAGCGAAATATTAAAGACAGTGATAAAAGCATGTTTTTAATTGTTAGTGGAAAGGGTTTGTTGTTTTTTGTAGCACTCAAAAAGGAGTACCATAAAGGTAGGGTATGTGCTGGTTTTAGTGTGTGACCCAGGCATAATGTGCTGGATTATCATTTTTTCCTGTAGTATTTAATTTTTTAACTAGTGACTGCTGTGAATAGGACAACAGGCAAATAGAAAATACCTTCCTGGGGCTGCCATGGGCTAGCAAGTCATGGCAGTGGCAGCTGTGGTTAACCATGTGTATGCACAAAAGCAAAGTTACATTAAGGGAAAATATTGCAATACTCCGAGAGTCTGGAAGAGCAGAGCTGGAAGACGACTCACAGGTGGATAATATGGTTATGGACTCTGGAACAAACTAGATTATGAGATGTGGGACAAACATAGAGGCAGGCAGGATAACAGAGGCAAGGGCACTGCAGATTTGTGTCTATGAATGAAGCAATGTAATGTCAGTAAGAGAGATGTGAATCCCCATTGGAAGAAGAAGTGCCTGAGGAAAGGAGTGCAGGGGCCCAACAATACTCATCGCAGAACTGTTTGAGTCAGTTGGGTGGAGTCCAGCGGCAGGTTACATACTACAGCTTACAGAATATAAAAACTTTTTCTAAGATGGAAACAAGTGTCAGTGTACATCAGGGTGAAATGGAAGGCGTTGGTGAATAGAAGATATGGAAAGAGAAAGGTATTGCGTAAAGACCAAAGGTGATATGATCAGGTGAAGGAGATAGAATGGATTAGTGTTAAGGGTGATTTAAAAGGTATAATAGCTGGTTTGAAGGAAATGGCAGAAAACAATTTGAAAATGATAGATAAAGTTATTGATGAGTATGGAGTAGCAGGATTTAGTATCTTAGAGAGGATAAAAAAAACTGAGGACACAAAATCAAGACATTGTAAGGCATTAAAGTTTCTTTAGGTACTAGATAAGATTACAAGGCTGGTATTTGTGGAATAATGACAGCCTCGTAAAATAGCACCAGAATTTTCGTCACATTTATAATTGATCATTTGTATGTTAAGTATTTAAATGCATCATTTAAATTTTCTTAGACACTTTACAATCGGCGGTGCTAAATGTTAGTGTTAACGCTAAATGTTACGAAAGTACTGTTGTTATTCGGAACCGCTTTACTAAGGGCGCCCCAAAAAGCGCTTGTTAAAACATATAGTCTACAAAAAAAGGAAAAGAAGCGAAACAGTGATTTTAGTTTAACTTTATTCTACTATTTAACAAAACACTCTTCACTCTTGATTTTTTCATCAATCTTCTCTCACAAATCCATCATTTTCTGTATCTGAATTTTACACTCCGCTTATCACGAGGCTGAAGCTATCTGCTTATTTGCAGCCTGCGATTCATTTGAAATAAACTAAAAGCACATCATAATATTTTATTACCCAAATCTCATACTTTACAGTCACAGTGGTGATTTAACATAGCACATTCCAATTCAATCGTCATTATGACTGTAAGTCCGCAAAACCGCATCAGCACATAAAATACAGAATTGTGAACGCACTCTCAGTTACAGTTCTCTGATTCAGGCGAGCAAATTAGGAGCCAAACAAATCGTAAGCTGTGAATAAGGAGCCAAACTTGAGCCTTGGTCTCTCCTGGTCTGAGTCAGTCTCGTCACCAGATGGCTGTTCACGAAAACTCGCTCAGTTTAAGCAGAAACCTGGTTTACGTACTGTATGTACTGTACATACTGTACGTATTAGGTCCCTGTGTCAGCCGTAAATGGACCGACAGTCAGTGAAGCGGAGCGTTTACCAAAGTATCACATCAATACACAACAATGGATTTTGTAACTCAGTACACATAATAAGGCGCATGTCTGAATTCATGTTCTGAATTCAAAAAGCAGAGTCGAGGTACACAGAATACAGGTCGAGGCACGCGAAACGCTTAGAAACAGGGTATAGACCAAGTGACTTAGCAATGTGCGAGTGAGTGAGACGTGCTTAAGAAGGGTGAGCGGTAACGTGAGTCAGGTGTGTGCAATGAACGGAAATCAAAAGTCAGGTGACTGTGCGCAAGTGATGGGACGGGCTTGGTCGCTGGAACTGCCCGTGGGTGTGACATTAATAGTATCCATGAATCTATTTTGCCAGGTAAATTAAAATTGTGGTGTATTCAGTTTGGATTGATTCCTTGTGAAAGGCGGCCACTCACACTTTGTGTGTTTAGGTGCCAGTTACTGAGCTGCAGAGGTTAGAAAGATTAGTGAAAAATGCGATAAGAAAGTGGATGGGAGTTCCGCGCTGTTTAAGCAGTGTGACATGGTTTGGAAATGGGATGTTAGAATTGCTAACAAGATGTTAGAATTAGAACAAGCTTAGTGGAGGCGTTTAAGTACGCAAAAGCAGCACTCACATAGTCAGGTAGTCAGGGAGAAAATTGAATTCTCGCAAGGCAGTACAGGTAGTGTCAAGGTGTTTGTAAGGCAGACAAAATCTTTTAAAGGCTCCTGATAGGATCTAAGAACATCCCACAGGGGATCATTTAGCCAATTAGCAAAATCCTACAAAATGTAACACAAACTAGTGTCATATATATAGCAAGTGTCATGTATATACAAAGTATTACTTTTGACACCCTCTGTGCAGTGTTAACAAGCTTTCAAGGCCATTTGGTATAGAACAAAACGTCCATCATCTCTGATTTCCTGATTTCCTATGTTCCAGTTTAATCTTAAATTCCATGTCCGAGAATTTACCACCATTCAAAATTAATATTCGACAGTAGCAAAATAGAGCTTAGAGCTTAGAGATATGATAGGGCAGGTACAAAATAGGAGGGCAGGGCTAGTGTCAGGAGATGTGTGGAAAGCATTTAATAAGACTACGTCATCTGAGAAGAGGCGCATGATTACTAATTTTATTTGTGAACAGGAAGAGGAAGCGCAGTGGCAGCAGACCATTTAAAACAGGGGCAATGGTTAGATGGGACAGGGTAGAGAAGCGGAAAATCACCTGGGAAGAGATGTGGGCGATGGATACGAGCAGTATCAAGTTCCTACTGACAGCAATGTAAGATGTGCTAAAAAAGGGACGCAACATCATATTTTGTCAGCATGTGAGGTTAGATCATAGCAGAGTCAGTATACATAGAGGCATTATCAGGTGCTTAGGGCACTAGGAGGGGCGTTCGATAGAAAGTGTGTAGAGATTAACAATATGGGACCTGTAGTGTTAATAAGTTCATTAATTTTGTGCAGGGGCAGTATAATGGAGATCAAATATTGCTAGTTGTAGTGAAGAATGGTCTCTGTGTGTGACTCAGGTAATAACTGCAGGATTGTGTAACCTTACTCTTAGTTTACTCTTAGTTGACTTGCAATTTATAGTTAACAACATAGGACAGTGGCAGTGACAGGCAGATTACCATGGATGTAAGGGATGTGCTGGTTTCTGTGTGCAACCTAAGCATTATGTGCAGGATTATCATCTGGTCCTGTAGTATTTTATTCAATTGCGTATTTGTGGTACATTAATTCTAAAATATAGCACAGTGTTCAGCCCTGTGCATAGGCTTCTTTGCTAGCCCCACGTCCGTCTTCAAGTGTGTACGTAAGAGTATGCAAGGTGTAGGATATTGTTCCCCTTTGTCTTTATGCTGTTGTTTGCAATTGCCTACTGTGTTCTTTTATGTCTAGTTAAAGCCCAAGTGTGGCATTCTTTTGTGTTATTTCTAATTATTTATACTTACCTGTACCTCCATCACTGCTGGTGAAAGCTTGTGTGAGGACTTGAGCATTCAACTCCTGAAGCATGCACACTATTCTGAATAGCCAGTTCTAGGACCTTGTTGATTTGGTGACTCTGTGTTCTGAGCCTGATGAGGAGTTATTTAGGAATTAGTAACCAGAACTAGTTCCCTTTGGTGAGTTTGTTCGGTATTGGTAAAGTAAAAATATCAAAAGGAAAAACAAAACCTGTGCTGCTGTTGCGCTTCCCCTGGCTGCTGCTACTGACATCTGGTCTTTCCCTGATGTTCATGTATTTTAATTTCCTTGCTTTTATAATACTGTTAGTTCCAATCAGATATTATTTTGCCATTATTTGCACTTACTCATTCATGCACTCCATCAGCATGTCTAATTTCCTCTCAAAAGAGCTCTTTTGCATGCTTGTTAGATCTAATATCCCATATGGCAACTGGCAGTCCGTTATTTCAATGGTGTTCATAGTGTAATCTACAATTGATCAATATGACAGTTGTGGGAGCAATACAATGTTTTAACCACAACACAGGAGCAGTAACACAGACTTGAATTTTTACAATTGTTTTATCAAGACAAATTTTAAATAAAAATAAATACATGGTTTGCATACATCTATGTGCTGCTGTATTACAATTGCACAATAGTAATACTAATATATAATAAAAATAACATTAAATGTAAAACCTTAATAATAATATTATAACAACACAAACCCCCAAATATACTACTTTCAAAATAAGCTTTTAGTTTAAAAAAAATGGGTCATCTTTGGCTGATAGTTGTTTCACTGTCTATGGTGTTATTATGCATTTACTTTTACTTTTAACTACTTGTTCCAATTAAGGGTCACCCTTAATCCAGTAACCTAATGAAAATTGTATGACTTTTGCAGTTTTTAAAATTTAATAACGGTCTCACACAGATCATCTACTCGTCTGCTTATGAGCACATTTTGATTAAAAAAAAAGAGTTAAATGCATACACATACAACCAGACTTTTAGTTCCCCAAATTGTAACTAACTGCAATTACAATCTCTGTTTTCTGTCGAAAAATATCCCTGCTTTAATATCTTCCTTTACAATCCAAACTTTACAATCAGAAAACGTTACGAGGGCATGGAAAACGCAAATATAAACTAACGCAGTGCTAATTACACGTATTTTACCTGTGGAATCATATTTTACCTCAGACAATATGAACCTATACGACATACAGTATCTCACAAAAGTAAGTGCACTAAGTACATACACAGAATTTAAGAGGAACTCCATGCCCAAGAGAGTTAAGACAGTGCTAGTAAATAAATAACAAAACACTGACAGTTTATGCACAATATGGCCATTTTTACTTAGGGGTGTATTTACTTTTGTTGCCAGTGCTTTATAAAATAATGGCAATAAGTTGAGTTATTTTGAGAGCACAGCAAATTTACACTGTTACACAAGATTTACATTTCACCAAAGTGGCATATCTTCAGTGTTGTCCCATGAAAGGATATAATAAAATAGTTACAAATATGCAACTTTTGTGAGATATTGTATAATGTTTTGTCTGTTTAACTTCATTTTATTTATATTTTTAAGTTTCTAAGTTGAGACAGGGGCAATTTATGCCTAATAATGAGGTAAAAACCTAAATGTATGATGCGATTTTAAACTGGTGGAGCAGAAGACACTGCATTTATCTTGCTTAAAAGGTTTGGAAAATACATGTTTACATTGTGTAATTGTACATATAAGATGCCTCCAAGCCCAGAGACGTTTATGTCGGAGAGCGAGTAGATGCCGGAGAACAGTAGCGTTGAAGGAAGACGGGTGTGCTTGACAAAAGACGGGTGCGCTGACGGAAAAGGGGTGCGCCGGCGTGTTGTGTACGGAGATCCAGGCGAGGACCGGAACAACGGAGGTGCTTCACCATACAGATGCAGGAGCCCCAGGGATGGTTCGGACCTGAAACAAGGAGAGATCAGGTTACTTGGTGGAATGGAGTCCAAGAACGGGACTGAGG
>JAVSBV010111255.1:0-21595 GCA_033117975.1 Parotocinclus spilosoma
AAAATCAAGAAAGTGGTGGGCGTGGTCACCTCCCGCTGGTTTTGCTCTTGTCAACACAACTTTTTGGATTTCCTGACTTTTGATAAAAGCATAAATTCTCCCGGAGTTCCCAGGAATCCTCCCTTATCTCGCTGATCTGCTTTGCATTCGCTAGGTGGCGACTTGTGGCTTCTTTTTCTTATTCGCTCTTACATTCTGTGGTCCGATTAAACGGAATTTTGGTCCAAATAAGTGAATAACATTACACGTAAATAATAGGTATAGATTTGGTCCGAATAAGCGGCTGGTCCCATTAACCATTGGTCCAATTAACCAGATTCGACTGTATATGGTGATTAAACCATCACTAAAACAATGGTATATCCAATGCGATAGCTAAGGCATTTGCCCAGTACTGTAAATCTGTACTCAGTAATTTGAAAACCTCAATAATCTGTTATAACTGCTGTTTATCTTGTCCCTTTTCAGTTCTGATAAGATGCTCAGGCAAGGACGATGTGCGGCAGGAATGCAGCGATCCTAGTGTTTCTGAGTTAGATGGTACACAAGATGAGCAGGAAAGCCATGCTACTATTAAAGACACTGCTCTTTCTCCAGAGTGGAGCACGATGAGGATGAAAGCAGAAGATTCGGTCAGACACAATATTTCTCATAGTTCTTTGCGTGTAGACTGTGATCTTGGTATACTTAATAAGTAGGCCAATTTTCACACAATTAAAAAATGTTTTTGGAAAGTTGCCACTATTCTAGTATGTAAAAATGTATAATGGTTTACTTATAGTATATGTTTATTTTCCAGGCATTTGCTTACTTTACTAGTGGAACTAGTGGGAAAACATTCTGTAGTTTTAACACAATCAAAATTATTTAGAAAAAGCCACAAAGCAAGTAAAACTATGAGATCTGTTGTGCTGTGCAAGCATGTCCTATCACACAGAATGTAATGTTGTGATGATGTATCGAGCCCAGAATTTTTAAGTGCAATGTTAGCGCAAGCCAGCAGGGGAGTGGGGAGGCGAGACAATCATGCTATGGAAAGGTACAGTACAATGTAATTGGGCATAGTGTGAGTCCTCCTTGAGTCTGTGTTGGTTATTCAAACACAGACGTCCAGACAGCAAGACCTAGGACGTGGGGGCTTGGGAGAAATCCTAATTGAAGGGGCAAGACTCCCAGAGAACAGGATAAAACAACTAACAAACTATAAAACCAATCCGTCAGTTTTGATTGACATTGTGAAGGAAGGGACACGAGGCAAGAAGTGCCTTTTTTGTTTTGTAACGCAGCCCTCTCAAGGTGAGCACATCACAACCAGGTGGTAAAATGTGTAGGTTTAATCTGTCCTGTTCTTGCTAGTTTTTGGGAGTAATGTAATGTAATCTTGTTTACCTCAAGAGCTCCCATTTCTTCTGAGTTTACAAGTTAGCTGCAATTAGGTAGCCAGCTTTACAAGAGGAATAGGTTCAAAAGAAGCTACAGTTTGCAAGTAATGTGAGTCAAAAGTGAAAGATAAACGTGAGTACAGACAAGACAAGTTAATACTTAGGCCAGACTTTTTCCATTGCTTGTTTCGTGGATCTGCCGACGATCATATTTGAAGAATAAAAAAAAAAAATGTACAAATTTTTCGGTATTTTGCGGATTCGCCACAGTAATAATGGTTGAAATTCAAAACAAAAACAAATTGTATTTGTACTAAATAGTATTTAGTATTAAGAGTTATGCATTTGTCTAATATGTTATACCGTTTTAAAATTCAGTTTTTGGTGACTATAATGAATAGGAGTCTGCATGTGGTCCCCGGACTGACTCAAACCTGGGAACCTGTGGTGGTTAGACTACTGCACCACAAAACTGGCCATTAGTCAATAACAATGAACAACAGTTCAAAAAGATAGCTGATGTGATATATAAGCATAACGTGTACATAATCCTCTTAAACTTTTAGCTCTTTTGTGCTATAGATGTCTCTGCTATTGGAATTCTGGCTCCTGGTAGAAAATTATATATGATTACATAGCATACGGCTTATGCTTATTTATTACATTTATGTAAACTGAATATTCTCTTTTTTAATAACCCCTAATATAGTACTGTGCAACAGTCTTAGGCCACTATTAGATTTTATGTTTTATCAATGGTATAATAAACATATATCACATAGTGTCAGGGATTGGATCCAAACATTTTAAAGTTGGATTCATCACACCATAATACTCTTAGATTTAGATATATCATATCTTAGCATATCTTATACTCTTCACCCTGTACCCCATCTGAAAAAGTGGTTTCTTGGCTGCTATCCTTCCAAAAAGACCATTCCTTACCAAGGTTCTTTGGACTGAAGAAGGATCAACATGGCATCCTGATGAAGTTGCCAGATGCTGTTATTGCTCAAATTTGAGGAGAAACTGAAGATTTAGGATCAGACATTATTTAAACATTACGTTTGGTATTTGAATTCTAAAGGCATTGCTGATACATGTTCCTATTTACCACAACTTACACATAACCTGTTTTGTTTTAACCTTTAATCTAGAGAGCTGATTCACATGGACTTCCTCCCACTCCCCAAGTCCATGTAAGTGTTTCCCTGTCTAATCACAGAAATTCTGCTCCACTTATCCACTTTGTTTTGTATAACAGCAATGTAACACTTACTGTGCGACAGAGAAAATACAGTGTTGTATTTACCAATCGAGTGCCAGATAAAGGATTTTACTGCTCATTAATAAAGATATAATTCATTGCAATATATTGCAAATAATGTTTAATTATTAAATAACATTACGGTTTACAAAACTAATACATGATAAAACACTGACTGACCAAATTGAGATATAAAATTGACTTTAAGCTTACTACACTGGCCAAAAAATTAGGGGATATTTTTTATTATATAATAATTTTATTTTGAAATAGCCCCTATTTTTGTGAGCTGTATGTTTTAAGAACCAAAACTTATGCATTATATTTCTGTCATAAATATTTAATGTTTTTGTCTTCCTTTCATTCATTTAATATGTTAATAAACATCCATTCCTGCATTTCAAGCTTTCAACCTATTCCAAAAATAGTTAGAATTGGGGCAATATAAAGATAATAATAAGGTAAAAAAAAAGATGTGCTTTTAAGCAGGTGATGTCAACAGGTGATTATAGTTATGTTTTAGTACAAAAGTGTTGCAAGGATTTGCTAGTACAGTTTTCTGTAATTCATCTGTGAATTACATCAAGTTGGATATCGGGAATAAAAGCAGAATACGAGGATTTGCAAATCCTTTTCAACCCATATTCATTAGAAACACTACAAAGACAAGATATTTAATGTTCAAACGGATAAACTTTTTTGTTGCAAATATTTACTCATTTAGAATTAGATGCCTGCAGCATGTTCCAAAAAACATGATGGTGACAGGACCATGTTTACTGCACTGCAGCACATTGTGAACACAGCTGATAAGTTCATTGGAACCCCACTACCCTCAATGCAAAATAATATACACCACCCGTCTCACTCGAAAAGCAATAGCAATTGCGAGTGACACAAACCACCCTGCAAACAAAATGTTCATCATACTCCCCTCTGGAAGAAGGTACAGAAGTCTGCGTTCCAACACAACAAGACTCAAAAACAGCTTTATCCACCAGGCGATAAGGATGCTGAATTCCCTACACACAATTTCATCCGGACTACTAAGAAAATAACAGCCCCTATCACACACACACACATGGGGCTCTTATTTACACTACTATGCCTTTTGCACATAACTTTCTTGACTTTCTGTTGCCACTGAGACTAATTTTTCAAGATTGCTGCTATTGGGATACATTGCACAAAATCTCAAATACATTATTTTTTTATTTCATTACTGTTATTATTACTACCACCATTATTATTATTATTATTATTAAAATAATGTAACTGTTTTTGTTAATAATAGCTTTAGTTAGTTTTAGTTAGTTAGTATTAGTGTACTTTATGTATAATGCCTTTTGTCTTTACGTATAATGTCTGTAATGTCATAACCGGGGGACAGTGATAAACGTAATTTCGATTACTTTGTATGTCCAAGACATGTAAAGAAATTGACAATAAAGCCTACTTTGACTTTGATTTTTACAACTGTGTTACATCCCCTTTTCTTTTAGCACCTTTTCTTTAGATAAACTCATTTTCAGACTTGCCGCTTACTTGCAGAGATTTCTCCAGATTCTCTGAATTATTTAATAATATTATGGACTGATGATATTATGCATCGAATTCCAAATGAGGGAATATTTTCAAAAAACAATCAAGTTAATCCCTTTGAACAATAAATATCTTGTCTCAATTGAACATGGGTTGCAAAGGATTTCCAAACCATTGTATACTGTTTTGATTTATGTTTTGCACCACGTCCCACCTTCATTGAAATTAGGGTTGTAGATATATAAGACAGATTTTTAATTCCTATTATAATTCTTAAACTCTTCGCCGTTACATTGATCAGATGGACATTAAATGGTGTATACCTGTATATGATCTCTGTGACTACCTGCTACTCACACTGGAATACTTTTTGCCCCTTAAATCATTTTAGTCTATGTCCTTTTGTATAGATGGGGGCCTGTTTCTCAAAGGTCTTCAACGGATGCCCTTTAAAAATCCATTGCGCTGTGACCTGGGTTTTTCCAAAAACTAGAGGTAAGGATTCAATAGACGATAAGGATTAATGGAGTGTCAGCGGTATGCATTTCAATCGTTTGTGATTATTGTATATTTATCGTCTAGATCAGTATCTTATACTAGGGGCAGAGGAGGGAGTCTACACCCTTAATTTGAACGAGCTTCACGAGGACACTTTGGAAAAGGTTATTTTACAATACACACTTTGTTAAATATTCTAAATGGCACTATATTGTTTTTGAGAAACAGACATAATTCTATTTGTATTTGTACAAGTATACAATCACACCTTTACAATCTCACTCTTCCTTACAGTTGCTTCCACAGAGATGTACCTGGCTATATGTCATGAACAATGTCCTCATGTCAGTCTCTGGTGGGTTTGGTTTTTGTTATGGTTTCTTCTCAGTGACCTCATGGAAATGAATAAAACCATGATGACACCCCTAATCTTGCCATTAATCTATTGTATATTAACTGTTTCTTTTTTAAAGGAAAGTCATCTCAGCTTTACTCCCATAGCCTCACAGCTCTGTTTGAGCAGCGTAGTCATGTTCAGAGGAAACAGGGTCACTTATCCCTCGGTACCAACCGTTTTACTGAGAGGATTATCCACAGGTACTTGAATTAATGACATTTTTAGTTGAGAATTTGAAAATAAAGCTCCCATTTTTTCTTCTCTCTAGCATTACTTATCTCTCTTAACCACCCTGCTAGGTTATAGACTGGTGAGAAATCTAACTTTGAATAATGTTGCACTATGAATAGGCTATTTAAAAGAATCTTTTAATGATAGCGATAACTTACATATATTTGTTTTGGCTAACCCCCAGTGGTGATTGCTTTAAGACTGCAAGGGAAGCTCAGCTTCCCCTAAAATTTTAAAAAATAAGTGATTAAATATATACTGTTGTGTGTACATGTCATTGACTAAATATGCACTACAACGCACTCAACTTTTGTTCAGAATCAGCTTCTTATCACTGGTAACAACGCAGCTTTCCTCTCACTCATTCCTGCAGCTTCACAGTGCTTTAAACAGTGTGGACGCTGAGCATCTACAGAGTTCAATAGCAAAGCAAATAGTGCAGCGAAACGAGACGAGCCATTGGATAAATGCTGGGCTTTGTCCCGCCTATTGGACGCTCAGCATCTCTGGGGGTCTATGGGGCAGTGGGCTTGCCTCGGCTGGCCTGGACGCTAAGCTTCTGAATGATGATTGGATGATCGATCTTTTGGTGTAAAAATCCGTGAAAGCATTTAATTTTAATTGTTTAAAATTTTCATTCTGTTCCGAGTTGAAAGGACACTAGTCAAGTCCCTGGAAAAGACACCTTGTTGGTATGACAGGGTCACAGATCATTTTCTTGAAAAGGAACGGAGGGTAGAATTAACGCATAAATCAACCGACACATTTTATGATGTAGGCCGAAATTGAGCTTCCCCTCCTTGAAAGACCAGCATCCGCCACTGATATGAAGTATGTATAAATGAACGGTATTACATTTATATTTACAGCATTTAGCAGACAACCTTATCCAGAGCGACTTAGCGACAAAGCATTGGTGGATTAAGGGCCTTGCTTAAGGACCCACAAGTGGGAAAAAGTATGGAGACACTTTGTCTAACTTGTAGATTTAGCTATTTCAGTAATGGCTGTTGTTGGCAGGTGCAAATTTGAGCAGCAGCTATGAAATCAATGGTAGACATTCACTGCCAGTGGAAGGTAGTAACAACAGCAACAGCAAAATAATAAATACAATAATAATAATAATAATAAAAACAACCATCAACAATCAACAATTCCCTAGAACGTTAAACTCAGGTGAGTATACATATGTAGGATTTTAAACTGAGCTGTCTATTATCCTGTAGATTTAACCTGCTTCAGCTAAACAAGGTGCTTAGGATGAGCTATACTGATTTAAGATGTCATTAAGCTATACTAGGGCTAACAAATTTAGGGTTTTATTTATTGTTATCTTGACTTTGCAGTCAGCATACTTTTCTAACGGCCTAAGTGTAATGGAGGCATCCTGTTGTGTTCCAATTGCCACAGACCCAACCTCTGCAGCCCAGGAACTCTCAGTAAAGTAAAAACATATACCCATTTATATGACTGGCATGTGAGTGCCAATGGCCTTCATGGCTGTAGGATGCAACCCAGCATCTAGGAGGCAATATGTTTGCATCTTAAACACAGACATCTTGGAAACCTAACTTTGAAAAGTGTAAAATACAAACTGGAGTACCTCACTGATAGAGTGCTGGCTTGTAACTTGTAGTGCCGCACTTCCCTGGTACTTTTACCCCACATCTGATCATTTGAGGTCTGAGTTACATTTGAAGTTTGAAAAACTTTCTGATGAAAAACTTCCCTTGCTGGTTTCTAAGTGATAATGCCAGTTTTTGTAAACTATGCTTTCCATTCCCTAGATTGTGGGTTGACCTACGTGACCACAAAGGCTACTGGTGCTCACCTCGCAGTCGTGTACAAGTACTCCGCGTGTTACGATGGCCAGACGACACTTAAACTTTACAATGAAGTTAGATAAACGTAAACATATAATATAATATAAAAGAATACAATAATTATAAGCATAAATACATCTTCAGCAGAAACTGTATTCTGACCTGAACAAGCAATTTTCCTCTTATGAGTCACTTGGCAGTGTGTAATGTACAGTGAGTCATGTGGTGAGGCAGATTATTATTATTATTATTATTGTTACTACTACTATTATTAATATTGTCAGAATAGCAGTAGTATGGTGAGACAGATGAGTGCTGGGAAATGTAATGAGGAAAAGGTCCCGCAACAGCCATTTTCTATATACATGAGGACATTAAAACCTTAAAAAAACTTTGTTAATTATTCTACCCAAGTGCTTTAAACAAACACTATAATACTCTCCGGCATTCGACACTATGTGACTAAAAGTGGAGAAAAGTTTTATTTGCCTAGTTATGTCATGAGCGACAGCATTCTGAACTAGCTGAAGCATATTTAATGACAATACAGAAGTCAGCTGGCAAAATGACAGAACTCATCTCTAGAAAATATGGCTGATTTCTCAGCATTGTGCATCGAAAATGTGTCTTGAGTGATTTTATGCATTTTGGAATTAACAAGCCATTACATTCCTGCCAGTAAGTGCTACTGTTGTCAAGTGGAAACAAGTAAGTGGAGCAACACCTCTGCCATGAAGTGGCTGGCCAAATAAACTAACAGAATGGGAGAGCCAAGTGTTGACGTGTACTACATTAAAAAACAGAACCCCTCCTCCCCAAAATGATATTTCTGTTTGTTGGTGAGTTTCCATGTCCAAGCATCTACAAGTCCAAGATGAAAAGCAATGCCAGCAATCGGCTGGAGTGGTATAAAGCAAATTTATTTAACTGTCTTTAAAAGTCTGACAAATACCCTGGTATGAAACTTGAATACAGTCACATGTCTGGCTAGTGAGATGTGGTGGTTAACAGCAGTCTTTAAAGAGAGAAGCCACACTTCCCCACAATGTATCCCATTACAAGGATAGTAATCAATAGTTCAATAGTTTGTGATTGAAAATGGATTAAAAAAGAAATCTAGAATTGATGTCGTGTGAGAATGAATTACATAATCATCGTATGATTCACACTTACACTCCCTGAGTCAACCATGAACATGTCTGATTGTGCCACTATCTCAATAAGTGGCAGTTTCTATCAATAGCAGATTCTTTGAGAAATTAGGCTTTTAGTTAATAATGTGACATCATCCATCTGTGGCTTTCTGTCTTGTATTTATTGGTGTCTTTTAAATGTCTTTTAAAGGCAGAATAAATTAGTAAGCTATGTGCTAGTTTGTAAGGCACTGATGAAATATGTCTGTGTTAGGGTGGCACCAGAGATCTGATTAAGACCTATGACTGATTCATCAGAGACAGTCAGCTAATTGCTAGGAAGTTCTTTCAGGACACTATTCAGGTATGACAAATCAGTCTGCCATGGACAGTCGAATCAGCTGTCACAGAATCTTCTAGAGTTCCAGTGGTTGGTAATTAAAGTGTATTTTACACTGTTATTTGCTATAGGTGTGCAGCTATTCATTTTCACGTACCTGATGCTTTTAAAAATACACATAATTGTTTACAAACAGCAGCATCTTTACTCCAAATCAGAAGATACAGATGGTTGTGTAAGTGGTAATATAGCCTGAACTGCAGCTACAGTATATACAGTAGCTAGCTTGCTAGCTAGGAAGCTTACTAGTGTTATTTGTTTAAGTTTAAATGTATTGATGTGCTCTTCTTTAATTCTGCAAAGAGTTTGTTTTATGCTATAGTTTTGGACATGTTGCAGTTATGTCTGATTGACAATGTTTAGTCTATATAAAACAATCAACGAACCTACAGAAGCCTAAATGCACCAGCTGATATAGAAGAGCTACCTACTGTAGCCACAATGAGTTGTATATTTCTCTCTCTCTTTTTCCAAAGTGCGTTCAATAAATAATGAAATTAAAATGTGTAAATTACTCTGTAACACGAATGATTAAGAAAATAACCCATGCACTTGTACCCATGTCATTTGTTTCCCCATAATATATAAAAATGCTGTATATAAATGCTCATATATAAATAGCACATGTACAAAGCAGTAGTTGCTATATTCTTTGTAAATTCCCTGCAGGATGATAACTAAGTGAAAATGCAAACATTTAAGATCAGGTGAAGTAATGAGGCCGAAAAGCACAACAAGACTCGCCTACTCCTTGAAATATTTATCATAGCAAATATATAAAGGAAAGTTCATGTTCCATTTTTAACACAGTGTCAAGAATTACATTAAATTAAACTAATAGATATTTCAACTTTTGACAGGCACTTTATATGAAAACATATAGGGCAACATCTTGAACCCATAGAACCTCTAAAATAATTAATTACAGACTAAATTAGTCATCCAAGACCAAGCGTAACTCCATTAGCTCTTATTGATGCATGGTTAATCAGAGCTATTGATTTGCTACAAATAAAGCTTGATGACAACGTAAGTGGAATTTGCCTTCATGTGGAAATTAATGACCATGTAACATAAAATCAATATTTCAATAAGATGTGACGAGAATAGAAGCTGTAACTAAGTGCTTGTTTCAGCACTATTATTACACTGTTACAGATTCATGCTTCGTAAAGCTCTCCAGGTAATTGTGCTTTATGCTATTAGTCAATTTTTCAGTGCAAACTCTCACCTTCCATTTGCAATTTCTTTAATTTGCGAATGAACTCTGTGGACCCTTGAAATCTGGGAAATGTATTCTCAAAGGTTAATAAAGATTGTGGATGTAAATGTTGTGGACAGAAGACTGATCCATAAACTGCTGTGTAACTGGGTATTGGCCTCTCCGAAGCACCTAGTGAAGAAAAGCATACTTGTAAGCTAGAATTAACAGAACACTTTTTCTAAATGAGGCAACCTACTTTAGTTTGCCAGGTATACATTAAGCTCAAAGTCATGATAGAAGGGTTGCTGGTAGTATATTTCTATTTACTTCTTAATATAGCATTATATCTATATTGTATTAATAGCTGTCTCTTTTAGAGACTTGTTTACTGGCATTTTAAATAATGATAGCCTGGTCTATGTTTCCTTACAGCCAGCAAATGTGGTCTGAGGCAGTGAACAAGCTGTAACAAGCAGAATTTCCCTCTGGGATCAATAAAGTATTTCTGATTCTGATTTCTGATCTGATTCTGAAACGTTGAGATGAGTGAGGTGAATGGAAAAAGTGTTGCTTAATAGCGTTAGACAAAAATTTACTAGGTTACGCCAGCCACTTTTTATAGAAGTAATATAGTAGGTATCTCATATTTACTTTTGTTCCATATTTCCAAAAAGGCCGTACCAACTTCTTTTTTAAAAAAAAAAAAACAGAAGGGGGATACAAAGTAGCTCAGTGGTATCACTGCCACTGGCTAGGTGAGGTTTTAGCATTTGCAGGTTCCTTTATGACCTTGTGGCTTCCATACCCTTCTCTAGGGATCCTGTTTTGCATCCTTCCATCCTGGGCCACTAAGGTGTTTTGTCCTGTTTCAGGACTGTGTAGTGTCTATTAGTGCCTTACATACATAGTGCATACGTGCTCACAAGTGTACTCTGTCTTCATTCAAAAATTAAGTATCTCTGTTGTCTATTTTAGTTGTATCATTTAAATGCCTGTAGATGGGTGCCTGCTCTGCAAGAGCTCCTTTTAAATGTGAACTGTGACAAAACGTCACTAGCAAGCTCCATGGGGCTCCAGGGTGCAAAGGATATCTGGTTGAATGTTTCCTGGATTAAAAGTGTAATCATTGTGCTGACATCTGATACAGAGGAGTTGCGCTCGATCATGCTACTGCCACAAACAAATGTAAAACAGCAAAAGAAGAGAGAAAAAGCTGTAAAAGTAAGGAAATCACTGACCAACAGCATCTAAATGCTCCACTATCTTGATCACATAAATATGTTGCTTTAAATATTTTCTTTTATTTAGAAAAATAATCTGAAAATTAATCTGAAACTCTACTGTCGGTATCTAACATTTTCATACTATACCCAGAGCTATTTTTGCTTACCCATCAAAATGGCATTGAACTTTTTCAAACATTGCTGTCAATGATGGTTTCATTAGGCTCATAGAAGCCCCTTCAGTGAAGCATTAAAATCAAGATTTAATCAAGTTTGTATCGCTATGGTGTGTATTAGGAATGTTCACTTTGGATCGCTCTGTTGTCTGATATCAAGACATGGACATTGATGGCTCTGTGGTTAAGGTGCTAAAATATAGACAAGACAACACTAAGCTATGAATCTTATGCCCTTGAGCAAGATCATTAAATCTCAATTACTAGGACTGTAAATTCTGCTGGTTGTAAATCAATCTGGATGAAATGCTAAATAATTAAAATATTTCTTGACATTGCTCTGCTCTAAGTTGGTCATATTTTTTGCTCCATCCACACTCACATATAGAGCCGTATAGGAAAATATGAAACAAAAAATACCCCTCAGACCCAAAATTTGTTACCTTGCAAGTATAAAGTGGTAGTAACTTCAGGCTTGATTGTTTGATTTGAATCCTGAAACATATTGTGATACAGATTTAGCAGCAATGGCAAATATCTCAGTCTACAGGAAATTCTTGTCAGTTATTATTAACGTTTCAGTCACAGGTGACAGATTTTTTGTCCGGCGAGTTTATTTTGTTCATCCTTTATGAACGATGTTGGAAATATGTAATCATAACTGTGGGGCTACATCTGTCCAGAGTGTTTTGAGGTATGCTAACCTGTATGCTGACCAGCAACGCATTCTCATTACTGAAAATTTCTCTAGAATATATCAACATGCCACATCATGGACACTTGTTCATGTATGTCCTGTCACATAAGGTTGATTATTAAATTAGGGAATTAGATCCAGATCACATGTTGTTGGTCCTTCTGTCCATCCCTGATAAAGTTGTGCTGCTCAGCAGATGAACCTGTCCTCTATGCAACTTCTATCTATTCTTTTTTACTCAAATCCCATCCAGGATAACTCTGCTGCACTTTTTGCTGACATCGATGGAGTGTGAGGCAGGTGAGAGTGGAGAGAGACGGATCCTGCTAGGAACATAGCAATTAGAAAGATCGCATTCTCCCAACTTAGTCTCTTGCTTGGAGCCATCTTATGTCTCCAGTCCGGCTCACCTCTTAATGCGGCTGATTCGCTCACATAGCATGGACAGGAACTGTGTGAGCTTGACCATGGCGATGATGAGTGTCCCGATCACCAGTGTGCAGGTCGGCCACAGAAGTGAGGAAAGAATGGCGGAACGGCCATACAGGCGTGTCAGGATGGCGCTGTCCTGCTGCTCCCCTGGGTCAGAATAACAGCGGACTTGGTGCTGCATCTTCAGGCGTTCTGAAATGTTCACTACCAAGGCATGCATCATGGCATGATCTTTCCGGCACTTGGGGACGTAGAAGCACTGGAAGCAAAGAAACAGAAATGACTAGTATTTTTGTCTTCTGAATGAAGGAGCACCTCAAACTGCACCTTTTTGTTCTGTTCGTGGACATGAATCAGGCTTTGTAATTATTTATCCTCAAAATCCTGAATGTCACAGCAGCAACTTCAATCAATCAAATCAATTACCAAGGAAACTGATTGGTAATTAATGTTTATAGATGTGGGCGTGCAATAATGGGTCAATATCTATTGGGTGTTCAATTAAAGTTACTTTTGCTTTGACCATTCAGTCAGCACACTATAAATATTAACTTCATGGATTATTATAAAATATTATAATATAAAAACAGCACATATTAACATACTGCACATCTGCCCTTTTAACCCCTTCATATTTTTTATTTGTTTGTTTAAAAGTTTTATTTAACGTCATATCAGCATCAGTGCCTGAATTCGTGACAAAAACAAGGTTACATCCACATGTTAGTCATAGGCTAATTTAGAATGACCAATCAACCTAATGCATGTCTTTGAAATCTTGTAAGAAACTTTACTATTCGGAGTAAACCCATGTGGACACAGAGATTTACTTTGGATACTCTAGACAGGCAGAGCCTAGGGATTAGTTCGAACATGGGATCTTGGAACTGTGAGGCGACACAGTGCCACAGTGTTATCTTGTTCACCAGCTCTGTTTAATCTGCAACAAATACATTATTATTTGACCGACCCAAGGGTTTTAATTGATTTCACACTTCAGTACACACTCACTCCCTAAAAAAAGAAAGACCAATCTCTCTTGGACTTCTGGATATAGATAGATAGTACTATCTAAATTAGGTCCATTGTACATTTGCCAATGTAACAGGTTTGTGGTTTACTTTCTTCTCATTTGGTATAGCTTATTCCAGCCAACTGTACTGATATATTAACATAGTGTAAATATATCAATAGTACAATTTACAAATAATTTTCAATATGCAGCTCCAGTTGTTCAAGGAAAGAGCCAGCTTATGAAAATTGTCACTGCTTATCTACTTTGTAGATAACAGGCTGGGCTTGCAACATGCAGGTTGAGTGATGCAGTTACAGGACCCAGCAATGGACCCTTAATGCCTTACACCCTTAAGGATACATTCAGGTTATCTGGGTTGTCTACAACAATTCAGTAGGCTAGCACAACTCCCTAAATATTAGTGCTATTCAATAGATTCAAACACAATTATACATTCTGTAAATAGAAGACGAGGGTTTTTTTTTGGTGTGTAGGGCATGTGCAACTACGGTAAAAGTAAAACTACGGTAAAACTACGGTAAAAGTGAGCTGAATGAGAAAAGTTTATACTGCAGCTTAGAGCTGACTGAGCGAAAGAAACGGATATAGTGAAGTTGCTAAGCAAGTTAGAGAGTGAATTTTTTATCACTGTAGTTACCAAAACAGTTAAGTTAATGTTGAACTAATGACATATTAGAAGTAAGCTGTGCCTTATTTAATTTACATAACAATTGTGTGAAATTATAAGTATTCATATTCTTAAAGCATGCAGTTGAATGTCACTAAATCTTGTCCTGTGGCATGATGTTCCAACTTTATCTAAATACAAAAGAATAGACAAAATTTTAAATGGTCTGTTGGTGATACATGTGTCGCATTCATTTCATTATCTTAGGCATAGCAGTGGGTTTAAAAACAGGCTGGTAAATATATGGACTAGATGAATGAGGACCAATTGTCTCTAAAATAGTCCCTAAATTAAGTGACTTTTGCAGGCAAAATTAGGTGTTTTATAACCTGATAAATGCCATCTAATTCATAACAAATTCCCCAACCCAATGTCTCAGCAAGGTAGTAAATTTGTTAATGGGATCTGGGTTTTGTGTACGGTACCTCTGGGTTATCCTCCTGGGATTCCTCATTGTGGGACAGTCTGAGGATTCGTCCTGATGAGTTCAGGCTGACATATACCTGCAGGCATGGGTACCTGGAGCTCTTCCAGCACTCTGTACCACAGCTGTAACTACAGTTAATCTCTCCTATAACAGTGGAGTTTAGCACTGTACAGATTGACTCCTCTGTCCACACACTAAAAGAAAGGGAGGGAAGTAGATGTTAAAAAAAGGGATTCACAGAGACAATTTTATAAAAAAAAACATTGCATAAAAGTACAGTACTTTACAAATAAGTCTTAAGTCACTATTAATTTTGTTGTATTAGTAATGGTATAATGGCCATATATAGCATACTGTCAATGACAGGATCCAAAACATTTTAAACTGGGATTCGACACACCATAATACTCCTTTCCACTGGTCTTTGTTCCGATCTTGGTAAGCCTTAGCATATCTTAGCCTATTTACCCTGTTCCCCTTCAGAGAAAAGTGGATTTTAACTGCTACCTTTTCAAAAATACCTTTCCCGATCAAGCTTCTTCAGACAGGTCAAATTGTTGTCAAATGCGGCTGAAGTGCAAATGGAGGTGATTAGGTCACTGCGGACTGTAGAAGCTGTTTTTCTTATTTTAAATGCTGCATTCAAACTTCCTGTATATTCTGTGTGTATTCTAATATAGAGACTGAGAAATAATTATACACTACTCACTAAAATGTGGATATTCCAAAATGAATAAGAAGAGGATCTCCCTGGAAAAACCGCTGGACAATTTAATACTGTCCATGCCCCATTACTGACAGTGTGTTTTAACAGTCATGGGTGACCATACACCCTACTGAACAGTCAATGTGTGGCACTCTCATCCAGTTTGACATGTTCACCCCCATGAATATGTCACTTGCTACTCAATCACAATAATTGAGTTTCCATCTCATTTGCATAATCAAACACATTTCTTTAACATTTCATTTGCTTTTCTGATGACCTTCCTTAATGTAATAAGATTAAATTCTTCTTTCTTTATTCACTTCATATTCAGTTTCAAATATCTCATAATTTGTGTGAGCAGTGTATATGGGCATTATGCCATTATGAAAACAATCGAAAATAATTTTGCTAAGTATTCTATATCCCACAGTTGTGTAACCTGCTTTAACTAATAAATGAGGTCTATACATTTACATATTGAAAATAGATTTTTAAGTCACATGCATGCATGACCTATACATTTTATGTTTAATAAGTGTTTTTAAGGCATGAACTTTATATTTTCCAGTATATTAACCCTAGAGTATTAGAAACATAGTTTGCAAACCCAATTATTGCTAACAAGTTCATTTCTTTGGCTCTATTTGCCATCTTGCTATCTTGCTAAACAGCCTGTCTATGAAATGTAGCCCCACTAACAACTGAATGACGTTAGGAAATCCCAGTTTAGGTTCACAAATGGCTTATACCATTTTCATGCTGATGAGTTACTTTCCTTGTGACTGCTAGAGAATCTACCGATTTTAATCAGGAAAATCAAGGGCCTGGCAACTTTTACATTAAGGTGATGTGGATCTAAAAAATATTGTTATATATTTTGAGGTACTGTAGATACTAGTCATCTATTAACTAGTATTTAAAAATGCAGCTCGATACAAATGTGCAGTTTTTGTTTCTGTTCAGTTTCAGCAAGCCAGGATATTATCATTTAACATTCAGCATATATTATGCATGGAGTTGCAATATTGTTGCAACAATGTTAATTGATCTATGAGCTGGCCTGTTAATTCCATAACCAATTCATGTTCGTTGTGGATGGGGTCAGAGGAATTTGTAATGCTCAGCGCAAAGTCGGTTTGGGCATAATTGTTTGATTGACATTAAATAGAGAATATAATTGACTATATTTGTTAACTGACATGCTTTGAATGTGAACAAATGTGAACATGGATCTATGCAGACTAAAATATGTATGGTTATTTTATCAAAGGAATTGAGTGACCATTGTAAAAGAGTTCTTAAATAAAGTGTGTACATTATCAAGAGATAAAGTCAAGCATGGTTCTGGGATTTTTAGTAGTTTTGTTACAATTAAACACTAAATGTGCACCAGCACCAGCAGGGATACTTTATTTATAAGATACAATTACACTATAGATGTATGCACATGAATATTTTAGTTATATAGTATTGAGTTGTTCATAATCATTAGTATTTATAGTAACTTTGTTGGTGTAAAACAGATTTATGTATTCCACATACAGTGGGTAATATTTCTGCATAAGCTGCAGATACACAGAACCCACAATGAGATAAAAATATTATACTCTGTCATTTACTTATTGAGGAAAGTGGTTATGTCTATGTCTATAAATATGTGAACAATATCTTTTAGTGTCTAGTGTGAACCTTTGCTCAGCAATAACTGCAAGCAACTAAATGTTTCTGACAGCGTTGTTCAGTCCTGTATATTGGCTTAGAGAAGTTTAAGCCCATTCCTCCATATAGGACAGCTTTACAGAACATTACTTCTCTCTAGGGATTGTAGTACCCTAGTGTTTCAGGTACTGGACTATGAAGGTTGCCATTACTATGTCCTTGAGCAAGACCCTTAACCCGCAATCGCTTTGATTGTAAAACTGTATCATATTATTTGTGTTATTTGAACCCAACAAGGCAAGTATGTTATCTAGTTTTTTGTCAGATTAAACCAGTGATTCTGAATATGAATCTTAAACCGAATTTCTCTTTCAGGTTCGGATATATAGGTCTCTTCCCATTCTAACAGATAGTCATCTAATCTTGTACGGCTCGAAATAACTAAGTGGTGGCATTACCAATGAGTGAACAGACTAATTTTATAATGATTGTTTAAGTTCATCGCAGACTGGAGTTTATGTTCTTTACGTCACAGAAACAGAAAATCATCAATTATTATTATACTATTTTGTGTAAATGAATAGAAACTGTACATGTGTATGGTAAATGTGGCTGCTCAGTAAATCACCTTATGTCAGCATCAGGTATGAATGTCACTTTGTATATGTATTTGTGATCTCATTAAGTCACCAAACTCAGTCAGAAATAGCCATGAAACAGACATGGGTGAGTTAACAGGTTTAGACAGTACAGTCCCGGTCCCATGCCCAGATAAATAGAAATGGTTGCATTAGGAACTGGATATGGATTAATACAGAAATATTATGAAGGTACCTAAATTTTGACTGATGAATAAATACCTGTCTGAATAGGAGCGTACAATTGTAATGCACAGGACAAAGTACATCATGATAGAAAAGAAGATCATGCTGAGGCCCAGGAGAATGGCTCTATCCTCTCCCGCTTTTAGTGCAGTCACTGTCTTCCTTTTGTCCAGAATGTCATACTCCCTGATCTTCTGGTAAATGGTCCTGATTATGAGAAATAAGTCAGACAAAAGAGAACACGTACAAGCTCAGTCTAAAATAGATCTACTTTCATAAGCAGGTATAACCACTTTTAAGGAAAGGATGCAACTATGATATGCTGTATGTCTGTTCCTGTACACTAATTCCCCAGTTCTATCCATTAATGCAAAAGGATCACAGTGTTGTCACTGTTACGAAATTTAATCATTTCATTTCACATCAACGTTGCTAATGCCCTCTTTAAAATACTAAGGCCAGACTTTTTTAATTGCTTGTTCTTTGGATGTCCCTACTTAAGAATCTACTGAGGACGAAAAAAAAAAATCTTTATTTTTCAACACTTTTCAATTTCTCGAGGACTATGTGAAATCAATACAAGGAAGGAGGAAGAAATAAAAATGTTTTTTTATTTAAAAAAAAAATATTTAACCTACAATTAAATTAAAGTGAATCTGGAAAAAAAATAAATAAACAGAAGAAAATCGTTGGCTCTCCACCGGAGGGCGGAAAAAGCTAAAATAATAATTTTTTAATTTTGTTATTTTTTTATTCCAACCATTGATGCTGCAGCGGATCCGAGAAATACCCCAAAAAATTTTTGGGGGATTCTTTAAATATGATTGTCGGCGGATCCGCGAAACAAGCAATAAAAAAATCTGGCGTAATGCAAGGTCTCAATGGTCAAATTGACAACCTAGTATTTCTTGAGACAAACGAACAAAAATACTTCACAATAATACAAACAAAAATAAAATAACTATGAGAAGTGAGCAGAAAAAAGATGTTTATTAAGAAGAGAATCCTTACAAAATTTGACAAAAAAGCTCATTGTCATCCAATTAAAAAGCTATAGGTACACTAACAGAATTGGATTTATTTCAGGATTTAAGAGCAAATGTCTACTGACAGTTACAGAGATTAAAAAGCATCAGTGATCAATAACTCAGATGGATAGGAGAACTTCATATGCAAGTCCTGCATCAATAACTGAGTGGCTCACTTAGGTTAAATATTCTCAAATATATTTACCTCTTAACAGACCATCAATTTATTTTGCCAAAGATAAATCATGTGGATTCCCGTTTTGTTAATACTGTATATAATGTAAGTGACAAAAGTGTTAAAAGGTAAGACAGGCGGATGAATGGTAAGACTGAATAGAAATGTCAGGGTAGCATACCTCCTTTCTTTTCCTGATCCCTGAGCTCCTTTAGATCCAGCCCACAGGAACATCCTCCCAACGCTCTCCAATTCACTTGAAAAGGACTGGTGGGATAATCTACCAAGGCAGACACACTCTCAGTCAACTATGAGTGCATAGGTATCTCATCATTCTATCCACTGTCCGATGAACAGTGCTGGGGTGACATGAATCTCATAAGATACTTGCTGGGTTAGGAGTATTCCTCACAACCATCTGGAAATCTTCATTAAACAAAGGTTGAATGTAAGGAACATCTTAAGTTATAGGTAAAGTCTTCGGCAGTAAAGTTAAAAAACATCCAAGCCCAAAATGATCCATAATTGAAGAACGCAGCAGGAAAAAATGATCAAAGAACATTCCCTGGGGAGGACTAAATTGTGTCTACGAACACAGAACAGTTCTTCCTAGACGTAGCTGATATCAATCGGTGGGTCCCCTTTATATACTCCTGCATTTCCTGATGCTTATTCGTTATTGACTATTCATAGGCAATGAGTGAGCTGCAGGATGGGGATAATGAGCAGGGTGGTGGGCAGGGAGTGGGGCGCCCACCACGCTGCTGATCCTCAACAGCATCAGTTACTCTCTCCCTCACCGACTGACTCACTCTGCTAGTGTGAGGATGGGGATAGGGGCGTGTAAGCGCTCTTTAGAGCCGCCTTGTTCCCAACAGCTGGCTGCTGATTGGCCTTGATGGAAAGCCCCATAAACGTTGTGGTGACACAGGTGTTTAGGTCATTCAAGGGTGCCTGTGCACGTCTCTGTGGATGACAAAGGTATTCGTACTTAAAAAGCCCTGTGTGTGTCATCCAACAGGGAAGATGAAAGACAGGTTACTATTTAATCTGCCATACATAGCATCTGTTTATCTTTGTGTAAGTAAGTAAGTGCATAAATGATGAATTGATTATTAAGTGGGCAGGGTGCTGTTAATAGAGGTCAATAAAGGACTTTTATGGGTCAAAGTATTAATAAAAAAACTGTTTGGAGGGGTTCCCCAATTCATTACTTGACAATGGAATTAAAGCATGAATTAATTTTTGTCCCAAAGTGTCCCTGGTTTAAGTGGATAAGAAGGTGTAGTAAAGTAAAGCACAAATAATAACCACCCCCCAAATAATAATAATAATAATAATAATAATAATAATAATAATAATAATAATGTGAATCTTATATAGTGCCTTTAACTCAGCTTAAGATCGTTTTACAAAGCATAAAAAAATGTAACCAAAACAAATAAAACTTAAAAAGTGAACAGAAAAAATATGGGTTTTAAGGAGGGATTTAAATTCAGAGAACGAAAAAAAAGCAAAGATTTGGATGGAGAGAGTTCCAGAATTAGGTGGCAGCATAACTGAAAGATAGTTGAAAGTCTGGGCACCTTCAGAAGATTTGCACCAGTCTATCAGAGAGAGCGAGTCGGGGAGTGGGGGAGTGGGGGTGTGGTGTTTAAGTAGTGAGGACAGATAACTAGGAGGCAGACCATAAAGGGATCTAAAAGGGAGATTTTGTACTGCATGCACTTTGTGATTGTTAGCCAGTGAAGTTGAGCCAGAACAGGAATGATGTGGTTCTACATGGGGAATAGGGATAGAACACGTGCAGCAACGTTTTATATGCGCTAAAGAGTGCAGAGGGTCTTGGAAGGAAGTCTGTACAGAAATGAGATGCAGTTGTCATGCCTGAAAGTGACTAGTTCAATAATTAAGGTTTCCATGGACATAAACATGAAATGATGTGCAGGTGATACAAGGAAGATTTAAAAAGTGAGGAAATGTGTTCTTCAAAGGACAGGGACAGACCGAGGTGGAGCGGAGAATTGAAAGAGGAATTGACAGATTTGCTGCCAATATAGATTAGCTCAGTTTTATGGGAGTTCAGCATTAGGTAATTACAGTGTAGCCAGGAGCACAGCTCATTCACAGTCAGAGAGAGAAAGTGGAGGGAGTGGGTTGGATAGTTTACAGTTGAGGTATAGTTGGGTGCTGTCAGTGTAATAGTAAAAATTATTAACAATAAAAATCAGTAACAACGAATAATAGAACCTAGTGGAAGAATGTAGATGATGAAAAGAAGAGTCCCAAGGACAGAGCCCTGGGGAACACCTTGTTTAACTCTCTGGGGTCTGAGGGGTTTTCTGACACTCTGATGTAGTCTGACATACATTGGCTTTTTACAAATTACACCTATCTCAAATGACTTTTTTCTCAAAGTGTTACACATGCCTTTGTTCAGCACAAACTCAGCAACAACAATATTGAAACAGTAAATGTGCTGTGCATCTGTATTTTAATTAAGTCTACTCTAATGTTAAAAACCTATTTTCATAAGTGCGGATACATTGTGAAAAAACACAATCTAAACATTTCTAGCCAAGACTTTTGAACTTCGTACCCATGGGTGCTGGCTACACACTCGTCATTGTAGTTTTTAGAAATTTTGTGTGGTTTTATTCCTAAA
>JAVSBV010111272.1:0-21591 GCA_033117975.1 Parotocinclus spilosoma
AATTAATGAAGATTGGCCACCAGGCTGGTCCAATTTAGCCATGAAACCTCCCACACTAAAATGACAGGAGTTTCAGTCTCATTGTCCAACCCCTGTAGGTTTGTTATTTATAAAAATCCCGTAGAGTAAAGTTGTTCGGTGCCTATAACGTTTACACAGTAAGGTATAACACTCAGGACATGCTAGTTTTAGTATTTCAGAAACTGTTGATCTACTGGACTTTTCATGCACAGCCATCAGTCAAAATATCCAGTCCACAGACTTTACTGGTCTGCTGAGTCTTGATTCCTGCTACATTTGGATAGTAGGGTCAGAAGGTGGTGTAAACAGACTGAAAGCATTGATCCACCCACCCTTTTGTCATTGGCTCAGGCTCCTCCTTGCGCTGCAATGGTGTGTGGGATTTTTTTTTTTCCATATTTTTGCGGATGGTAATAGAAATAGCAACGTGTAAATAATAAAGTGAGCGGTGGGTGTGCTTACTGTATTGCCTGTTGATTAACATTTCAAATTGACGACGGTCCCTAACCTGACAAGTACAGCGGTTGTATTGTGGGCTAATCGGAGAAGGTAGTTATCGAATAACACAATATAAGTGTAGCGATTGGTAAAAGTTGTGTTTGTAATATATTGTCTTATATTCGCCTATTCATATTTAATCCAGAATTGAACGTATATTAGGAATTAAGAATGACCGTACTTTTGAATTTGAAATATCGTACATACAGCCTGGTTATAACAAGGAAGCCTTCTACTTACCATTTCGAGCACAAAAGTAGCTTTCGAAATTGTGAGACAGCTTCTCGTGTTTTCATCCACACATCTGTATGTGGCTCAACAACAGTTTCGAGATCCATTTTAAAACGAATAAAAGTGAAAGCAGCTCATTCGTAACTTGCTTGCTTTACTTTTGCAGCTCCCGCCAATATGTTCGCAAAACAGGGAGGGACTTACAAGCCTATTTGTGATTGGTTCACAAAATGCAGCGACGGTAAAAAAAAAAAAAAAAGCTTAGCTGATTGGTTGACATGCAGTACAGACGTAAGTACCACGTACATTAGCGCATACTAGAGTACTAGGTAGTATGTTAAATTACGTAATAACAGATAAAAGTCATAAGTGTGTTTACACACTATTAAGTACGGTAGTATACATTTACTGTCTTCGCAAACGAGTTGTAATCGACACAGATGGATCCATGTCAAGCAATGTCAAACTTTACATTAACCCTGTAAAGCCTGACACATAAAAAAAATAGTCAGAAAATTCCATTTTTTTTTTAACTGAGATGATTATTCAACCTTTAATCAAAATCCAAAAAAAAACATTGCTAATTTGATAATTTTGTTTATGATATTTTTTTTGTATCACATTTGATACATTGGGCGTTTTGGGCAACTTTTGACTCACAACAATAAAATTCTAAAATTCTATTTCAGGCAGTTTTTTATTTCGTTTTTTTACAGAAAACATTTTTCAGCAGTTCTATTTCACTTTGTGGTAGGCACAAAAAAAAAAGTTTCTGTCCTTGTTCAGGCAAAGATGCACCCTACACTTTTTACAGTAGACATTCGTGAAGTGATTGCCGGTGCAGTGCTTGCATTGCTGCCGAGTTTCCCATGTTGGAAAATTATCAGTGCCATTCTTTCTCACATCAAGAGGCACACTGCAGTTTCTCTGCATCAATGCTGCTTAAATTAGCTTTACATAAGGTTACCTTTGCCAAAGATGTTGATACAACCTCATACTATGGCAGACCCTGGCTTTTGGACTTGCTGAGCAGTCTACATGGTCCACTTTGTCTGTGTTCGGAACATACAGATACAGGATACACATCACACTTGATTTTGGTATTTCCTGCGCTTGTGAGAGAAGTGGCAACCAAAGCCTGAAACCTTCGCAGAGCCATGGGTTTCTTCTGATCTCTTCTGTAGATGTTCCAAGCATTGATGACTGCTATGGTAACAGTGTGCCACCAGATGTACATGTACCATCTTTGGGATATGAAGCTGAACTTGTAAAGTGCAGACAGCATATCAAGGAGCTCAACACCTCCCATTAATTTGTTATATGTCTCAACAATGGCTGGTCTGGGAACCATGATGTGAGTTTTGGATTTGCGATCCCAGCGTTTCACATTTTCCACAGGTTCAATGCCAACAAAAGAGGAAATCAGGGTTACTGCTTTGTTGTCATACCATCTTACAATCATGTTGTTGTACTGGTTCACTCTAAAATCGCATTGACCCGCTTCCATTTTCCTTCAATTCTTTTTCATCCTTCATTTTGCAGTTTTTTATCCTGTTCATTTGGATTGTGCCAATATAATGGATTCCTCTCTCTTTTAAATGTTGCGTCAGGGGAACTGATGTAAATATTGTGTTTTTCTCCATCTGTACGTTTTCTTCACTCAGTTCTGATTGTACCCTGTGCTGTTTTTGGTCTTGTCTGGGCTACACTTTTATCCTGACAGCCTTCCATGCATGGCCTGAGGAGTTCATTTCTCCTCTTCCTCATCATCCTCCCCTAACTGCTCCATGTCACTTGAATTGCCATCTGTTATCAAGTTGAGGACATTTTAATGTATTGTTTTTTTCTCTCTTCTTCCTCTAATCATGTTGAATGAACGTTCTAAACATCTAAAAATACACACATAAATTGTTCAATATAGCACAATGATTATGATTTTGTAGGAACTGTTATCATAAAAATACACACATGCATTTTGAAATGCCATTTCATTCATTAATTAGATTAATTAAATAATACAAAATAGTGTCTGGTTGTGTTGTGGCAGGCATGGTGCAGATTACATTACAAAAATGTGACATGACGGTTCATGTATAAAGCACCTTATATACCTGCAGTATATCATTTGATACACACATTTTTAACACGATTCAAGGGTAATAAAAAATAATGAGTTATTAAATAAATATGCATTGTATAAACACATAAAGTATTTATTGAATAATAATTAGCAACTGTTTAAATTTTATTTTTACCCCAACATATTGAAAATTATCAAAGATATTCCTGCCGAAAGCGTGTGGACGATTTATATGACACCAGCCATTTTTAGAAGGTCAAAAAAAGCCCTTTTTCTGCCTGCAGTACAGTGATAATCCCCTAGAGAGAAGAATACATGTGTCAGATCATATACAACCGTTTTTAAGGAAAGTATTGATCTTGTGAATAAGTTAAAGGTCTTCAAAACCCGCGTATCAAATATGATAAAAATGGTCTTATAGGGTTAATGCATGACGTATATTATATTATTCTATAGAGCATAATTTTAATTAAGAATTTCAGTGCGTAAAGGGCAAGGCCTTACTAAGACCTAAACCCTAAGCTGAACTCTAAGCAGCATTGATGCAGAGAAACTGCATTTTACAGCAATGTAAAGCTGTTTAAAGCAAGTTTAGGTAGCATGTGCTACCTAAAAGATTACTTCTTTTCTGGGTACGTCCATGCATTTTTGACCAAACGCATGGCTACACATATTACATATTTCATAAAGAGGGTATGGGTACTGGACTGGCCTATCCACAGTCCTGATATGGCCCCAGCAGAAAATGGATAGACATTGTTTAAATGAAAAATGCAATAACAACACCCCACACTGTTGCTCATTTTAAGGTTTGTTTTCGCAAGACGAATAAGACAAAATAACAGCTGGAACACTTCACTGCTGGATATCATCGTGGCCTAAATGGAATTAAAGTGTTGTGAGAATGAATGGAAACGTAAACATTGCAAAGTGGTAAATGATTTACTTTCTCAACCTTTTGGAATGTGTTGCAGACCTAAAATGCAGGAATGGATGTTTATTAATACTGTGGATGGAATAAAGCTGACTAGACCAAACATGAGCTATTTTCGGTTCATGTTGTCTGCAATGAAATACAAGTCAAAGTAAATGTTAGAAACACTTCTTTTCTATTTGTATTTATTTTTGTATTTTTTTCTGTTTTGTGTAGATATATAGATTGATAGATTGACAGATGGATGTATGGATTAATAGAGGTGAATGGATGGATCGGTGAATGGTTGAATGGATAAATTAATGAAAGAAAGTATAGATGTAATGATGTAATGATAAATACAAAGAAAGACAAGCGGATGGGTAGTTAAAAAGAAAGACAGATACATACATATAGAGAAATATGGATGCATGAGCAGACAGACAGAAGGAAGTAATGATGGAAGGAAGATGGTGGAGCAGGACTGTTGCATATGTTTTTACCATAAAGAAGTTAAGAAAAAAATCGATTACAATGTGTTCCAATTTTGGCCCAATCCTTTTTCTCTCTTCCAGTGAATCCAACATCAGTACTGTGATGGAGCTGCCTTTCAGGTCCATCAGTCAAGTGAACCCCCAGGTACCTGTACTGCATTATTTTAATATTCAGCTCCTGTCTAGTGCTCAGAGGCTCAGTTACATGCCAGAAATCCACCAGTAGCTCAGTTGTCTAGCTAATGTTAAGCTGTTGGTTATTTTCCCTTCATCACAGTAAAAAGTCCCATGTTATGTACTTTTATGATTCTCAATTCTTAATGTGCCTTACCATCAGAGAGCAAACGTCAAAGTCAGTAACATTAATAATCAAAGCATTTAAAAATGTTTTCAACAATTATTTATTTGATCTGTAACAAATAATATGCTTTTTAACTTGTCCCCATTACCAAAAATAGGCATTCGAAAATTAGCTATTACGTAAACTGTATAAATGGAGTAAATTGTTTGTTGCCATGGTGATTTGACCACCTGCATCCTCTAAAATAATATCACCCACTGGCTGAAACACCATGGCAGTGTCAGGTAAGTTTAAAGCTTGTCACAAACATGAAGTTACATTTATTTCACGAATGAAAGTAAAATCAAAAACGGTTTCTTGGTTGCTACAAGACACATATCTGACTGAGTGCTACAAACCAATCAATACTCCTCATTAAAATGACTTCTGTCTACAATGAGTTCTGTCTATTTTTTTTTCTTCTGAAAAAAAAAAAAAGATTTGATAGTGTGAGTCTATTAATGTTTTAGCTGCCCTGGAATTCTGTATACATATTAATGTTTTATCTTACTTTATTGAAAGATTGTATTTGTTTGAAGTCATTACACAGAAAATTAAGATTTGAAAAATAGAAAAAACATGCAGTGCTATTTCATGCATGCTGTGGCAGGAGGTCAGAGAAGAAGTGAAGTAAGCTACTTAAGGAGGTTCGGCGATATGGGTGCAACCCATCATATAATGTACTGCTTATAGATGGGACATGTGACATCACTATCTTTTATGATTAGACTGCCCCACTTGTGACAAATGAAGCATCATCTCAAATGAAGATGATATAACTTTGTGAGGATGACAGAGACCTGAATGAGTTTTCAAGGAGAATAACTCAAGCTGTGCCAATGGAGAAGCATCCCTATGTCAAGCAGGTGTGCTGAAGCAAAAGTCAATGTGGGGTCATTTATACTAGCTTGTTTCAATTATCTGTCTGCATGTTGAAATGCATTGCTCAAGTTACTTCAGAAGGTGGTTTGAGACATTTATCACATGTGTAAATGCATTTGTCTGTCCAATATGGGCGTCGCCACATTTACATTTTACGTTTACGGCTTTTAGCAGATGCCCTTAACCAGAGCAACTTATAACTGATACAGTCTTACAGTTTAAGCAATGGTGGGTTAAGGGTCTTGCTTAAGGACCCAACTGTGGCAATTTGAACCCTGGTCCATTATGTCCAGAGTCCGGTATCTTAACTGCTAGGTTATCACAGTTCCACCATTATAACTCCCACATTTCATAATCATTCATTCAAATGGACCCAAACCATCAATTGGACCAAGCATTTAACATAAAATGTTACTTCACCCAGAGCAGTTTCTATTGATTCACAAATGAATCCATTCCACTTGATAAATAAGGGAATACACATACCACTGAAAGTCCGAGTTTTCCAGGTTGCCTATAGCAACCCAGTAGTCTACTGTTACTCTAATGACTTTAGACTGTTGACCTAATGAAAGTGTTGCCTTATTTTCTTTAAGCAACAATTTTGAGGAATTATGAATATTCTTATCGTGTCACTAATTTTCGGCATGGTGGCATGATGTTACATATTTAACTAAATAAAAAAGAATAAACCAAATAAAATATAAAATGCACCTATCAAGTCATTGTTGGCAATATATTGTGTTGCATTTATTTCATTATCTTAGGCATAGCAGTGGGTGTAAAACTGGCTGATAAATATATGGACTAGTTTAATGAGGATCATTTAATCTGTTTAAAATAGAAAATGGTTCTTTAATTAAGGGACTTTTGTAGGTAAAATGAGGTGTTTAGCACCCCCGACAACCCCCAACCACCGACACCTCCACCCCTACCACCACATTAAAGTGCCCTGCTCTCCAAGACACATTTGACTGCCAATACCTGATCAATATTGTATGAACAAGTACATGTCATGACATCCATCCTTGGATGGCTGGACAGACAGTAATTAATCTTATACAGAGCTGGTGAACGCATAAAAAATGATTATTTTGTATCAACATCAATTTGGACAGAAACCACTTTCCAAAATAAACTGCAATTCAATTGGCTCCCACCAGTTTTCACTTCACATGCCCAAATTGATCTGTGCACCATAGCGGCACGTTTGATGCCGCAAACAGTTGTGCAAATAAAAACTTAAATAAAAGCAAAGCAAACAGGTAGTGAAGTATTATGGGCTGATTTCCATTTTACACAGCATACAGCAATATGAATTCAGTCTGGCTGACTGAGATACCAGTGTTTCTCACAAATAGACTATACTTGGGCAGGGAGCGGGTATATTCCGGTAACTCTTACTAAAGATAATTTGAGAGCTCATTTTAGCACTGTTATTATATTTTGCTATTATTTTTCCCTTTTCTTGCACTACCCTTGCCATACCTGTTTGATCTACTAACTCAATCACATGTAATCTGCAGAGAAATAGATACAGAGAGAGATGTTGTCTGATATTACATTAGAAGACACACCCAAGTTTGAATTAGTTGGAGGATATTTTATTGACATAGTACAACCTAAAATAAGATAAAAGTTGGGACTGTATTGAAAATGCAAATATAAAGAAACACTAAGTATGTTCCTTAGACATACTTTGACTAGTATGAACCCAGGGTAATTAATGTTATAGGATAATAGCCTGATCAACTTTATTGCATTTCTAAATAAACATCTAATCCTGCATTTCAGGGCAGCAACAGGTTCCAAAAACGTTGTGATGGGACAATTTATGGCTAGTAATAAATTAAAAAAATACAGTTGTGATGTAATTTCAAACAGGTAATGTCAACAAGTCATTATAATTATTATAAGTCTTTGAGGAGCAAAGTACCTAAAAGAAAGGGGTCAGTCCTAACTTTTTTTTTTTCTTTCTTTCTTTTTTTTACTTGTTTTGCATTGTCTTGTTGATACAGTTATGGACATCTCTGAAAAATATGTAATCTTAAAAAAAATCAGATTTCTCTAAAATCATTGCTGCCATCATGCTCCCATCACATAACTAAAAATGACATGTACTGTGGCTCTAACCCAAGACCCTGCTGTTTGGACTTGTAGCTGATAATAGTCTAGATAGTCCTTTTCATCATTGGTCTGGAGCAAACTGTGTCTACTAACCACCCCCGCACCCCACCCAAAACACCCAAAGTCACCACTGAAAAAAAAACTATAATAGCGAATCTTACCAAAAATACACATTTCAATTGTACGATGGTCCGTCCTAGATGCCCTAGAGTCCAGATAAGTTAAAAAATAGACACATTGTGCAGTGACTCTGCAAGATTATTTCACCTCGCTGTTGGTCCTTTTTAAACTACAAAATATCCTGTGGTGTAATTTGGGGAACTGATGGAATATGGTGACAAAGGGTGACATTCAGTGAGACATCATGCTGAAACTAATCAGCTTATTATTCTTGTTCATTATTTATATTACAGGAATGTACTTTGAAAGTGAAAGTAACTCAGCTTGACACATTTTCATCAAAAGTTGTAGCCAATTTATTGACTTATTATAGTGTTTAAGCAGCATGGTGGTGCAGTGGTTAACCTCACAGCTCCGGAGATCTCTGGGGTGATACCTGTGTGTCTGTGTGGATCTCCTCGGGGTACTCTAAGTTGCTCCCACATTTTAAAGTGTCCCAGTGTGTGTGTCTGTCTGTATGTGTGTGTGAGATGTGTGTGTAAAAGGATGATTATATTAGACTATAAAGCTATCAGGTGAATCCTGAATGACTATGTTATGTGTTGTTTAATTACTTTATTGCTTTCTGTGAAGCAGGATGTTGACCATAATGGACGTTAACCATTTAAGCAATTGAACACAATGCTAAATATCTTTTACACATATGCAAAATTAATTACCTAAAATATGGAAGATTTACAAACAACATCCTTGTGATATTCACACAAATAGTCACAGGCATCCTGTCCCACACTTTGCCTTGCTTGAAAGTACTCAGCAAATCAGCTATTTTGATAATAAATCTTTATCATAGATACAGTGCATTTATAACAAAGATTAGAGATGAACACTTTGTTTCACAAATTTGAATTTCACATTTCGTTATGTTTATTTTTTTCATTGGAATTTAACAGACGAGGCACTGCAACCCTTTGCTGACTGCATGTCTCCTGTTCTTAAACAGATTTAAACTCGCTCTCTACAGAAGTTGAAGTTCTGCCATTTGAATTTTTTAAGGCAGCGGTCGTCAGTTAAGAGATCTTAACCCCTCTGTGTTTTTTTAATAATTGCGTACCAATGTCAACTCTTCCAATTCTTCTTACAGTTATGGAGAATGTAGTGCCATTCAAGGTAATTTTTTATCTCAGTGCAAATAGTGTAAATGAAAAAATAAATACCATTTTCTGGCCTGTCATAGCATTGACAGTGCACTTCTTAAGGTTTTAAATGATTAATAGAGATGTAGGAATCTTGGTTTTTGTTCAATTTAAATTTAAATTGCTTCCCTCCATACATTTGAAATTCTACTTGATCAGCTTCATGACTATATAACTAATTGCAACTATAATGAAGCACTGGACAGTGGGTTTATTTTTACTTTCATATATCTCAAAGGCTTGGGACATTATAACACCTGCTACAAGTCAGAAACCCTTGGCATTGGCTATCGCAATGCTTTGTTATCTACTCTCTAAAACTAACACAAGTTTGGAACGCTACTGCTAGAGTCCTGACCTGCACAAGAAAGAGAAACCACATTACAGCAGTACTTCAATCACTCCACTGTTTACCTGTGTCTTTTAGAATTGCTTTTAAGATTATTTTATTGATTTTTAAATGTCTCCATGGTCTTGGTCCTCTTTGTCTTACTGAATTGATTGTTAGACATGTTCCATCCAGGGCACTTAGGTCATCTAAGTGCATTTTAAAACAGTACTTTTGGACACAAACCTAGAGGTCATATCCCCAGTGGATTTCCTCCTACAGCTAGAGATTTTCCTTCAATAAAGAGTAGTTTTATCCCTAAGGTCGTTCACTATAATGATTTATGTTCTCAAAAGGTTTTACTCCAGCATGCAGACGGTATTCTTTCCTGTGTTTAATTAATGCAAATTAAGTGTCTTCATATTATGTGTTTTCCTCTTACAGGAAGTTTTTCCTTCTGATAGGTATATTGTTTCATCCTTAGATGAGCAATCACTAGAATGAGTTTCAAAGATGCTCAACTAAGTTTTTTCTGATATAAGGTTGTACATACCATGACATAGTAACCTATTAACTTTTGATTCAATTTGGACTTTCAGTGTTATGTCTAAATCTAATCTACTGTAATCTAATCTAAAACCTTGCTGAAAATTGTGCTTTGCAGTTATATATGAACAATGTCATTTAAACCAGTATCAATCACCTGCAAAATTGCTAGTGTATTTTAAAATGTTAAAATAAGTGATTTCAGGCATAGTTATTTAAATATTCTGGTCATTCAATTTGCACAGCACGTGCAAACCAAGTGTTAATAAGAGCTTAATCCACCTCTTCAATTTAGATTTTCAATTCTGTCTCTATAGTCTCTATTTTGTCTGTCTCATGCATCACATAGTCCTGTGCTTGATTGCCTTGATTGGTAGTTTAGCAGATAAGGTGCTGGACTATGGGTCCAGGATTCAAATCCTAACTCTGCAAATCTCCCACTGGGTCCCTGAGCAAGACCCTTCACCGACAATTGTTTGGAATGTAATATTATAAGACACTCTGGATAAGGTTGTCTGCTAAATGACATTGTAAGTTGTTATGTGTTTGTTAATGTAAACATGATTGCCCTGACCCAGGGTTTTCCAGCAGAGCATTACCAAAATATCACATTCCTCCAGCTATTTGATTTTTTTCCACAGTGAATCCTGGTGCCAACACTGCCCTAGATAAATGGTGTGCATCTACGTCCATGTGATGGAAAAGAAAACTGAACTTACTGAAAACTTGGTTGGATGACAAATTCTTCCATTGCTACAGTCCCCTGTTACCTTTGTAGGCTCTTTTAGAGAAGATGGTGAGCTCTATGACCAGTCTGTTACTAGGCAGTATCCTTACTTAGTTAGGTGGTGCTTTACAATGCGTTGTGATGCATTCCTTTATGAAAATAAATAATCAACATTTCTTTAACTCGTACCACAATAGCTCTTCTGTCCATCCAGACCAGATGAGATAAAATCTCTTTCATTGGTGAATTTTGTGTGAGAACACCCTGTTACCTGTGTTGGTTTTCCCTTCTTGGTTGACTGTTGGAAGATATTCTATGCCTTTTGGATGTATGACATGTCAACTATGAGAATGAAATGTTTATTTTCATCACTTACCAATATATCAGCGCTTAAGAGATGCTGAAGTAATAATATACTTAACTTTATTTGATATTTGATCTGTATTTGGTTTTAATGGTTTGGCTAACCAGTGTAGCGTTGTAGAGACATTGCTTTCACATTGTCGTGATTGTTCTGTGTGGTTTGATCTGTATGTTATGCAGGTGTAGAAGATATACTCACTTATCACTAGGATTTCCATATAGAGTGGTACCTTGGTTCTCGACCGCCTCAGAACTCCTCAAATTCGTCTATCAACACATTTTGTCCAGCAAAGTGTGTATTGACTTTTATCGATTGCTCAGTACTCTGCCCAATTGCTTAAACATGGGTCCTAAGAATGTTACTTATAAGAGCCAACAAAAAGGAAAACTGAACTGAATCCTCCAGAACACAGGCTGCAATTAGCTTAGCAGCTGTGCTACTATAGTGTTTTGCTTTTACTTTCAATGCATTAATTACTACATTAAATTTCACCCTTTTATTATAAAAGCTTTGTATTAACTGAGTCAACTGACCACAACATGCTTTTACTATGTGATGGTCCATCCCAGTCTCTAAGACAAGAGAAGTCGATGCCACTTCTAGACATGGTTAACATGAGGCTTCTTTTTTGCACAGTAACCTATTAAATGGCACTTGTTAATGTAACACTGAATTGTAGTACTTAACAAACGTTTGCCAGAGTTACCCTTTGCCCATTGATGCATGACAGGTGTTGATGCAGTGCTGTTGACTATGCACTAAGAGGGAGAAATACGTAAATCCCTTCAGTTTTTTTATTTATTTATTTTAGATAAATTGCTTTTAAACATTTTAGTAATTTTAAACAAATTTGCTTCAGACCCAAGCTTTCATAGGCATTGGTTGTGTACCAAATCATGATTACAATCATCTGTCGACATCACCTGTTTTAAATTACGTCATCATTTATTAGTTCTTTTAAACAACCTTTCTAGCCCTTAATTGCCATGTTAAAAACTTTTTTGGACTGTGTTGCGGGCTGAAAATAAAGAAATGTATTAACAATTTAATTTAAGTTGTAGAAGAATGAAAAACATAAAGTTCATACTGTCTAAAATGAAATAAAAGTCAATGTGAGGAGCACTGTTTTTTTTTTTTATTAAATGTTAAGTATATATCGACAAAAGTAAGAAAACTAAAAAAACAGACTCAGTTTTTTGACAGCGATAAAAGTTCATATGGGTTTCACTGAATCACTGCTAGGACCACTTATATTATCTTTTACCCTATTTTCAACCCAGCAGTTGAAGTGACCCTGCCATATTGATCCATTACACCACTGCCTGCTTGTACTTTTAGCCCATTATCCTTGCTAGTCCATTTACCTATTTAGCTTGCTTTCATGTCTATAATGTTCCATTATCCTCTTTACCTTGTTTTGTCTTTGCTTGTTTGCCACATTTCATGTCTGTCATGTTCTACGGTTTCATAGAATGATTCAATGTTTGTAATAAAGCCCATTTGAGCTTACATACCACATCAAACCCCTTGATTACTTGACACTTATCAAAAATGAAAACAGTAAAGCTGCTTTAAATTAGTTCAAAACAGCATATATTCCTACGTCTGAAAACAAACTATAAATTTTGTACCCATTGTAACCTTGTATTTTGATTACAAGCGCCACTCATTATGGACACGATAAAACAAACAGTCAACGTGCTGTTGAAAAATTGCTTTAATGAAAAATAAAGTTTAGTACATTTGGGGGGTGGGTTGGGGGTGGTGTGCATGCCTCGAGGCAGTCTGAAGAAAGGGTTGATAAAATATTGAGTACACGAGAGACGTGCCTTGAGAGGAAATATTAATGAGAGCGAAGATGCAGACGATGAAGAATCATCTATATCTGGGATCCAAAGCAGTCTTGTGATTTATACCAATCCAAGAAGTGGGCTCAGTGCTGCGAGCCATTTAAAAGCTGCACTCTGCATATTTAATGTAGTGCTCAGGAACAGCCTGTGTGTTTACATACAGTATTGTAGACATTGGCAACAATATAGCGTAAAGTGTCGTGAAGAGATGAAGTGCAAATATTTTAACTTCTACAAAATCACAGAATATAAGTAACTTCATAATCATATAATAAAGATAAATGGTATTTGCATAGAACAATACATAAACTACAGAGGTGTCATCATTATATGGCAGAGAAAACACATTTGGCTATTTGAGAACAGATAGGTTACAATTATATTAATAATTTTAGCTTTTAATAGTTTTTAATCAATTTAATTTAAATGACGCTAAAGAGATAGCATTACAGTACTTAAACATTGTCTTCATGAGTTCCATTAATTTGATTATTTCATTGCATTTTTAAATAGTTTTACAAAACTTTGCTTAGTTTCAGTGTTTTATGCATCCACAGAACCCAGGCTGTCCACGTCGCTGCCATGCTGTCCGTTTCTTGTAACTTTTCCCATAGCAAAGTTAATGAAGACCTGCGGAGACGAGGCAAGAAAAATGGTTAGACGCTCTGCAAGCTTTAGTGCTGATGTTTCAGTATTTCATCTCTTACATGTCCTTTATTTCTCTTTATAAAAGGAGGACATGTGTCTGTTGGTAATAAAGGCTACTCATTCCCATCCTCCCTCCATGTTACCTTCTCTCACTCCCTTCACTTCTCCCTGATGTGTTCCTTTACTCATTTCTGCTTCTTAATAGTAATTACAATAATAGCAATAATACAACAAATTAGGGATGCCAGATATGAAACTGGCCACGTTCTACATAAAAACCTGCACTATGTACAGAGTAGAAGTCTAATTATGCAGTTTATGCACCGTGTACTGCAGCAATCATGCATATTCCTTCAAGTCCTTCAACGTGCAGATGATTACACATTCCATCTGCTCTACTAATGTTTTCAATTAAAAGTGGCTAGAATTGTGCATCAGTTCTCCTTCACGCAACAGTTCAGCACTATGAGATTTAGCATGGTTGCCAGGTGTCGTGTGTTACTTTATTTAACTTTCTGTTTCTGTGTTGAAACTGTATTCATTTTACATACATCCGAATTGTGATATACCCTATATGACCATAGCATGCAACTCAGGTCACACTCAAGTCCCTACTCAGACTTGCATGCCAGAAATTGAAGTATGAAGCCACTGGCTTAACTCAGGATAAGATTTCTTAACACAGTTAACATAAGAAATACACATTAGTGTGGATGGGAATATTTTTTAAAAACAGGGTTAAAACAGTGGATTATGTTATTTTAATATACATGATGTACTTTCGATAGATTGTCATATACGCACAATATATATGTTTATTTATTCATTGCATATATATTTGTTAAGAAAATCATTAATTTAGGAAAAGAGTTTATTTATTTGTATTATATTATTTTATCATGATTATTTATTTTATTGGTATTATTGTTATTGCATTGTTTATATATATTTTTTTTGTGTGTGTCAGGCTTTTGCTGTGCAAAACTCAGTTATTCAGCACCTTTAATACACCAAAGTTGACAGGCTTGTTTGTACCACTTCCATCACACAGTGTCTACCATATTTGATTTGATTCATTTGTGTGTGGGGGAGATCTGAAATTAATTCCCATGTGGGAATATATTATAATTGCTGTTCTCAATGTGGAAACTGTTTTTTTTTAATGCAAGAAATTTATTTCGAAAATCCAAGAGTCCAAATATTTGGTTTATGTTACTTAGGTTAAGGTTAGAGTTAGGTGTAGGTGTAGTGGAGCATTATTTAGCTACAGGAATCATTGCGTGTGTGTATGTGTGTGTGTGTGTGTGTGTGTGTGTGTGTGTGTGTCTTTGTGCGTGTGTGCATGCTTGTATATACTTTTAACCATTCCTGAATAAACGTGATGCATTTCCCATGTACGTATTGCGTATCAGATCCTCAGTGTTTACAAATTTAATTCATTGTAAAGGTATAAATATTACATCAACAGTGGTGCAGTGTTGGAGTGGACACTGAAACTAGAAGTGCAGCTTTAAAAATGGGATGCTGTTTTGCAGACTTTCAAAGCTACAGGAGTAAGCAGGAGAAAATCTAAAGGTGCCAGTGGGTTGGTAGGGGAGGAGAAGATCAGAGGAGTAAGATTGAAGGCTTTGCAGGTGAGCAAGAGAGTTTTGTGATATGAACAGCCAGTGCAGACTGTGAAGGGCACAAAGGAAACTTCCTGATTTACTACATAAGGCCGCCTCTCACCTCATCCAGTGTGGTCTGACTGACTGAGAAGTGTTTGATCTGCAGGGCTGCTTTGTGAGACTCAAGATGGCCAAAGATTTCAGCTACACCACCACGAGCTACTGGAACATGGTACTCCACCATTGATGAATGATGATCCTGTACAGAACAGAATGTGCTATAAATAAGCTACATGCTAAACACATCTCTTTTAACCTGTCCACATTCTGTCACATTTGTAACATGGAGTGAATTAATTTCCCTGTCAGTGAAAAGAAAGCTGTTTACTCAATTCTCACTTATCACAGAAATCACTGGTACATGTGGTACAGACAGCGCCTGTTGCATGGAGCTAGGAGCCAGATCGTGGAAACTGCAGTTTCTGAGGACCTGGTTCGACCTCCAGGGTGGTTGCATGCACCAATACATTTCAGCATAAACTTTCACTTTTCACTTATTCTTCATTTGGTATATTTAGAAACCTCAGTGCTGCAGGAGTTTTCACGTCATTGTCACTGCTGGACTGAAAATTGTGCATAAACCAAAAATATCCAGCCACCAGCAACCTGTAAGCAGTATTCTGTGAGCGCTGGTGAAGGACTAGAGGATGACTGACACAAACTGCACAACAACAGATGGGCTGCTGTCTCTGACTTTACATCTACAAAGTGGAGCAATACAGTAGATCTGTCTAATAGAGTGCACCGTGTTCTAGCCGTGTCTTATAACTACAGAAGCACTGCTGTGTCTGATTTAATTTCACTGCAGCAAAATACACATTTACACACCACCACCATGTCAATGCCACTGCAGAGCTGAGATTGATCCACCACCGAAATAGTACCTGACCTGTTGGGGTCTTGACAATTAAAGAACTAATTGTATAATTATAATAATTAATATATAGTCAATTGTATATTAATAAAGTGCATCCATATTTTAAGTGCAATTCATTAAATGAACAGTGAATGTAAATAAAATGGGGGTACCTAATAAAGTGATCAATGAGCATACTGTACATACGTACACATGTATAGACAAATATGATATATCTCCCTCTCAGTTTCATACTTATACAACACAATACAATAATCATGTGCATGTAATTTTGTGCAAAGGAAAATGCATTATTCTGGCATAATTTACACAAAAAAAACCTCCATCTACAGTAGTAGCTATTTAGTACCTATTTACATAATTTGCACATGTTTTCTGGTGGGAAAAACAAAGATTTTCATAAGTTTCAACCATCTCAAGCAATCGCTCTAAAAAGTAATTCAGTGTTTATTAATGTTTGACACCTCCATACCTTAGTCACTTTTGCTGTTGACAGTGAAACTGTCAATGAGAATTTACACATCTGATGAAATTCATAGTTAAACCAAAAAATAAATAAATAAATAATTGATACTGATAAGCATGTTTACCTTAAGACAGGTGCTTGGGAAATGTTCCTCCATGAACCTAGTGATGGTATCTACATTGCAGGAGGCTGAAGTCAGGTACAGTTTCACTGTGAAGCCACTTCCAAACCTGTTGTTCCAAGACATTTCGTTATATCTTCCAATAAAGCTAAGATGTATCCCTAACATGTAAAAAACTGATACAAAGAGTAACATGGACCTGTTCTTAATGTGCTGCAGGGAACCCAAACATCTGAACTGGCCTTGCACCATAATAGCCAGACGAGTGCACAGAGCCTCACACTCCTCCATGCTGAAATACAAACATGATATTAATGTTATTAAAGCAACTTAATCTCTCTCTCTCTCTCTCTCTCTATATATATATATATATATATATATATAACTTAATCTGTATATAATAAAATAAAAACTTGTATTAAATAATATGTAGTGTACATGCCAATAAGTTCCTACCTGTGTGATGTCAGCACCACGGCACATTTTTCCTTCACCTCTTCTGAGATGATCTTCCAGAGGTGTCGCTTCGAGCGAGGGTCCATTCCTGAGCTTGGCTCGTCCTGAGTGAGCAGACGTATTTGCACATTATTGCTAAAGTTTAAATCAATTTTATACAAAACAGCAATTCTTAAACTCCAGAAAGTAAACTTCTCAATCCAGCAGTTTATGGATGATATGGCAGACAGAGATGTTGCTATAGTGAAGTTGTAATGGATATATGAAGAACAGAAGATGGCTACCAGAAGCAGGATCTGTGGCTGTCCGATCAGCGCCAGGGCGGTAGACAGTTTCCGGCGAGTTCCACAGCTGTAGCGCTCAGTGATGGTGCTTCTGTGGTAGTTCAGCTCCAGTTTCTTCAGCAGGTAGTTGACAACCTGCAAAGCACAAAGATAAACCATTTGAAATTGCATTCCAACATGACTACGCAGTAATTAAAATCAAAGTCCCAGATATCTGTTTATTTATTTGTTTATTTAACGTGGCTGTATAGGCATCGTTGGCCATTTCAGCGATACACACAAGGTTGCATCTATACACAAGGTTATATAAAGACTAGTCATATATATACACAAACACAAGTCAATGCCAATTTAAAGTAATCAATTAACCTAACATGCATGTGCTCGGACTGTGGGAGGAAACCGGCTGCCCCTCAAGTATTTGTAATACTCATTCTAATTAATAAGCTTTGTTTGTCCACCCAGTTCATCAACATTTTGCACTATATTCCTATTAAGAAGTCTGTAAAAAAGCAGAGACTTTGATGGGGAAATTTGGCTGTAGCTATGACTATATACACCAAAATCCTCTGAAATAAATTCTTATTTCAATGGATAATTAATTTTTCAACATTAACATCAGCTTCAAGACTTGGTGGAAAACTTTTCAATGTGTAAAGCAGAAAAGGAGGGACAATGTTATATAATATATAACATAATATATCAACATTATTGCTTTTCTTTGATTAAAGAAGCTCCACCTGCCAAGACAAGCTTCACAAAGTCTAATAATTATTTAAATTTGTAAAACAAACCCTTTTTTTCAAGAAAAATCTCTATACTTTAGAGAGTGATATTACTGACTGGCTTTATTGTTTATTGAATATGGACTTTATGAAATAGATTTTTTTAAATATTATTTTTACTTTACTCGCCTAGTTATGGGGAAGCAAGTTACACACTAGCTTTATGGTTTAATTCATTAATTTGTTTTTGTTTTAGATATGAATACAAAAATCCCCTTGAAATGCTAGATATACAAGAACATTCTACTTTGAACAACCTAAAAGAAATACGACATTTTCATTCACTTTCTTATTCTCTTGATCCTGGACAGAATCGAGGGGAAGCCAAAGCCTAGAGAGCAGCATATTGCAAAAGGCAAGAGCAAGGTAAAGATCAATCCATCATAGGACAAACACAAACACACACACACACACACACACACACGATGCGCAAGTTTCCTTTTTTATATGTCTGGTCTTTCGTCTTTTCTAGACATTTTGTATTTATGTAATTAATTAAGCATTTGTTTGACCATGAAAGCTAGCAATGCTAAATTCAAGTGTAAATGAAATTTTGAATTTTGAAAAGTGAAAAATATGTTGAAACTAATAACAAAAAGCACAAGATGGTTACTGGCCAGCTTGATTTGCCATTTCTTTGTTCCCTTTTCTTTTCGCAGTTAATTAACAAAGCATTAGTCATCTCTTTAAAATGCTTCACAAGTTAACATAAAGTAAAATTTTCTCAATATTTCAATGTCAGTGATGAAGTGGCTTCATTTCAACCTTTTCCCTTTCTGGTTTAATTAGCAGAGTACTAATTGCCCTAAAAGCTCAGCCCGACTCATCTAGGTGTAACATCAAATGACTGGCTTTTACCTGTGTTTTTCATTAAAATATTGTTAAAGGCTGACCTGCCACAAAAGCACTTTATGCTTGCTGAATCAATTTAATTAACTAGATACCTAACATCAAACCTTCATTTTAACAGCTCAGCCTGGACCTCTGACACGGTGCTTTAATTTAAACAACTATTAAAACTCAGCTCCTGATTGTATTGTTTAAAAATGATTGCTCAATTATTTTCCAAAAGACACCTCTCCTGAATCATTCTTTAACCGGGCTAATCACAAATCACAAAGGCTCGGAGGGAGAGATGACTCATATGGTTTGCAAGTCGTTATCTTTTCCCAAAAGCTTCTAATTACATGATAATGTACTTAGATTTTTGTTTAATGTCACTTCAACTGGCAGAATTGGAAGAGAAGAAGGTTCAAACAGCTACAGCACACTTAGTGTCACGTCAAATGATGAAGCATTGCAAATCTCATCAGCTCTGTTTCTACAGATGGCTCACCTGTTCCAAAGCTCTGAAATTGTTTTCATTAGTCTCAGTGTGTGGCCTTTTAAGAGAAATGGCCAACAGGAAGTAATTACCACCAGTAATAAAGAGATAAAACGTAACTTTGTTGAGGGTTATCCTTCTAATTATTGTATCTGACAAGCACTCTCATGGTCATCTCATGAAATACCGAGGACAGAAGGAGGTGAGTGAAACAGAACGAGGACATGGGTGAACATCTGAAAGATGAATGGTACTAAAACTCATCAGTATTCACTTGCGCACTGTCCGTGTACTTAATTTAGCAGTGTCTGGCTGTAGATCTCATCTCTCAGTGTCTACCTCACCTCTTAGACTTATCTTAGCCCAGAGTAAGGTAAATCATTCACTAGTGAGTCAAAATATTATGACCACCTGGTCTGCAATGAAGTTTAGGGAGGAATGTCAAATTGACATTCACATGAATATATGGACTCAGGCTTTCCCAACAGAACATTACTCCACGCATCACACTCTCTCCAACAGCTTGTTTTGTTTCATCTTTGTGCCATCACTTTTAAAGGAAGACTCGGCTGTGCATATGCTATAAAAATACATGGGACTCATAGGACCAGGTGACCTTATCCCATTGTTCCAAAGTCCTGTTTGGACAATCGCAGGTCCATTTTAGGTGCTTTTATGGTGGACAGTGATTATAATGGGCCCATGAACCGGTACTGTGTGATGTGTTATAAGGTAATAAACATTAATCTTGATTTGAAGGGTTTTTATGTACTGAATCATTGGATAAAATAATGTCTTTAAATTGTACTTCTTTTGCCTTGGTAGTATGATCTGCACATGGGATTGAGTAGTATTATTTACAAATGTCTAGTAGAATGTAGAGGGGGTAAGTAACTTGTACTTCAATACTCTACTTAAGTATTTTAGGTCTCTGCAATTTAATTCATTATTTCTCTTACTTAATATTGTGCCTGTGTGTGAATATGCATTTACCCTGCAATTAACTGGTGACCTGTCTAGGGTTGGTTCCCCCCTTGTGTGTTAAATATTAATTTATTAGTTTCCAAGATAGTTATAATCTACACAGATTCTCACTAAGTTTACAAGCAAAACAGTGGAGGTTGTTTTGATGGTGAAGTTCCCAAACGCCAGAAACCATGTGGTCGATGGAAGTTAAAGACTTCGCAGACTTGTTGGTGTCTTTCCAGTCACAGAGTTTTCCCTATCTAAAAGATCAGAAGATTCATTCACAAGTGTGGGAATGACTGTTCAAAATTATGCTGAACTGTGCTTTTTTAAGAGTTTTAAAGAGCCTATCTCTGGGGTCAGTTTAACCAAAACACCTACAATGCTCCTGCTAATACATTCTACCAACACCATGCACACAACCCTATCACTTTCACTAATGTATTGAGAATGAACTACCTCCCAAATGATCTACGCAGTGGTGGTCCTATGTTGGTCCCTTTCCACTAACGGAGTAAATGGGTGTGTTACACTGCACATAACAGATGGTCTACAGTCATTAATCATATTCTATTTTAAGTGCTCCTACATAGCAGATGTGCCTGATTAACTGGGAACAGAATATCCTGTATATTCAAAGATCATTATATGGCAATGCAGAAATTCTCATTGCTTACACCAATGATTCATTGAAAAGGCAACTCAGAACTATTGATAAACAAATTTGAATACTTGTTTATATCTAATCAAGTTTTCATTATGCAATTTTTTTCAGAGTTGCCAAATCTAAGTAATTCTGTGAGGATAGAGGTTGCAATTAGTTCTCCTCTTTGATCAATATGGAGAAGCGCCAACTGTGGCCTGTCACATTCAATACTCTGTTCATACCAAACTGCCTTTATCAAATGTTAAAGTCCAGCACCCCAGTGTATTCAGATCTCTAGCTTTGCTTTTTTTCAAGTAACATGCGGCTAGAAGTCACTGACCTCTAAGCTGCAAGTTGCTAACAAAGCAGAAACTCAAGAGCTATCGAACATAGTCTGGTCTAAAACTTTCCTGTGGAACTGAACTAGATAGGAAAGTGCATTTAAGGACTCGCTATGTATAGTAATATATGTAAAATATGTTGTGGTCAGTAATAGTTGACTGGATCTCTTAAAGCAGAAGCTAAACACAAATACAACAATGCTACATACAAAAGATGACATACACTACCGTTCAAAAGTTTGGGGTCACCTAGACAATTTTGTGTTTTCCCTTAAATCTCATACTTTTATTTA
>JAVSBV010111282.1:0-21586 GCA_033117975.1 Parotocinclus spilosoma
CAAGAAAACTTTTTTCACATGGTCATAATGGGGTATTTTGTGTAGAATTTTGAGGAAAGAGATTAATTTAATACAATATGGAATTAAGGCTGTAACGTAACAAAATGTGGAAAAAGTGAAGCACTGTGAATACTTTCCGGATGCACTGCATGTGCCTGACCTATTGTAAGCAGTACCCCCCACAGTCCGTGTATGTTCCCTCTAACCTAGAACTATACTGTTCACAAAAATTAGGGGATACCTCCAAATTAACTGTCCTATAATTAATGAACGTGTGTATATACACTGGTTCACATTGACTTTGGCGTATTTACGTATCGATTGAATATACTTTGTTCAAATATTGTTTGTATTTGAATTAGTATAGCCCTTATTATTACAGTAATCTGAAAAGACTGTGACCATGATGGTGTTCGTTCAACGTCCTTTTTTACAGAACGAAGTTCGTTTGCTAAATGGGACGTACCTGTAGATTTATAGTGAAAAAATACCACCCACATATTTAAGGGAACCTGCTTTACTGTCTGTTGACAGAGGCCACACACATTGCATTTTATCAGCAGCTTGGGACTTAATCAAGCTCTACTGTCTCTCACTAAGAGTGCACTTTCAGACCCTACTTCCCCTTGGAGGAAACCCATCAAGCTACCCAGTGCCTCTTTGTCTTTCACTGACTAGAACAATGACAACTGTTATAACCCTACCCCTGCATGGTAGGCCTTTGAGATCTTCTTTTATTTTTCTATTATTGTCCCTATTTTTAATGGACATTGTTCATTGCGCATTGGCTTTTACTTCTTATACTTTGTGCTGATCATCTGTTTTAGCGTTTGACGTTTAAGTACGAGTTGATTAGGTGATTCTATATTGAGATCATCTGTCAAAGTCGACCTCTATCATGCTGTCAAAAACCAGTCTGAATTTCCGTTGCAGTACTCGCCTGGGGTACAATGTACTTGGGGTACTTAACTTGTGTTTGGAAACTGAATAATTGTTTTGACGTTTTTCCTGCTCATCCCTTTCAAACAGATGTGTCCTGAACAAACTAGCTTCTTGTACACCTGGTGCCATATGTGATTCCTTATTCTTCTTCATATCTTTTGACATTTATGGAAATGACTGCATCATTAATAGGATGTGACTTATTCTGACAGTGTTTGCTGAAATCCAAAGTACAATGCTAAAAAAATAGGCGATTTAATTTTGAAACATCCCTTACTTTTTGTGAGCAGTATATATAGCGCATCATGTGAGTCACATTTTATATAAAAATTGTGTTATTAGTTATATTATATTAGTGTTAGCCCTGTAAATGGCACACAGGCTGTACTCTGGATTAGACACTGGGGTTGATAAATGTGAACTCTGGTAGCTTCGTGCCTAAGGTACAGGAATGTTGAGATCCCACCTCTGCCTGTAAGAGTCCTGTAAGATTGTAAGACTGCATCAGCTGTATGCCTCTTTGAATAAGGCTGTGTGCATCTTCATGAATTGGATAAAAAACATTCAGAGGTCTGTGTACGCCTCAGTTCAGTGAATTGTATTATTCATTAGAGATGTTTTACCTTCATTATGAAAAGGTGAGGATCTGTATCTGCACTGTAATGTTCTTTTTAGCTCTTAGAAAGGAATGAGACTTTTTACATGAAGAGCTATTACAGGGGAAGTGGATGTGCCAAATTTTTAGGAGGTGTTAACAGTGCTCCTTATTTGCTTAACATCATGGCTGTGATTCCAAGATGTTTGCATAGTGCCTCACAACTGTTTGTTTTGCCTCCTTTTTGGGCAGTCAGTACCAGTCTGGTGTGAGCTGTATAATCAGAGAGAGTAGAAAGGCTAGCAATGGTGAGATGGTTACCGTCTGCTTCCCTTCATTCAGTGTTACGAATGTTTTACACCAGGCTAAGTCATTGTAAATGTTCAGCTAACTTAAACACCCGTATCAGTGGAATGTGTTAGGCACTGAAGGAAGCATTTTATGGAAGACAGGAAAGAACTAAAACATACAAAAAATTCTTCAGGACTTCAACTTTTTTATGTTGGTGCCAACCTGGTTGGTGTATAGCTGCAGCTCTTCTTTGTACCATCAGCTTTTATAAACTGGTACTGTATTTACATGCACTGTATTGACAAAAAGTATTGGGACACACCTTTGCCATGCAGTCTGTCTTTTGAACATTTTTTTAAATAATAACTCGTTCTAAGGAGTTCACTGAATTAGTGTGTTACATTAATACTGTAGGTTCCCACTATTGCACAAAGTCAGTTTGTGAAATGTATTTTATTTCTAGATATTCCACATTCCATACTAAATGGTATCAGGGTCCAAGCATTTATGAACCTCAGCAACTCGGCCATTAAGTGGAAACATCAGCACAGGGCCCTGGTTCGATCCCAACCATAGTGTCCATTTGAGCTTACCCCGGTTATTCTGATTAATTCAGGTTCATTTGCTTCTCTAAATAGCCACTGATGTAGATGTGACATTAAATAAACAAACAAACAGTGGAGTGACATATCCCACTTGTGTATCTGGCTGTCTGATGGAAAAGTTTAAGTTTGGTGAATGTCAACTGTAAAGCTTGGTTGAGGATGGATAGTGCCATTTGCCTGTAAGGGAACTTTTCATGCTGCACCATTAATGCTTTGTGGAAACCGTTTGGGGATGGCCCTTTTCTGTTCCAGCATGAATATGTTCCACAAATCAAGATCCAGAAAGGCATGGTTGGGTGAGTTTTCTGTGGACAAAATTGACTGGCCCACACAAAGACTTGGCCTCAACCCCAGCAAACACCTTTTGAACTACAACAGAGACTGTGAGCCACGCCATTACTTAATTAGACCTGTTAGAATACAATCTGGAATCTACAATCTACTGTAGAAAATGATTAATGTGCCTATTTAATATAAAAAAAAAAACACTCATCATATCGTGAGATTTTTGGCTGGCTGCAAGGATTAGTGACTGAATCTAATTTTCTGCAGTTATCTGGTTAGTAAGTGCATGTAAACTCACTCAGTGTCTGACCACACAAATGCTCTTCTGGATTAATGGACTAACTCCATATATATATATATACTTATGGATTTTGAACGGGAAGCCATAAAACGCTCCTTTTGGCGTAATGTGTATGTGTCTCAATACTTTTGTCCATATAATATTATGTATCATTATCTACTGATACTGGGTGTAATGGAGCTAGTAGCCAGCAAGGTATTAATGTTAGCTAAACATGTAGAGCAAGGTAATTAATGGGGCTGAAATGGTATTGAATATTGCCTGTTGGATTATGTTACACTAAGGAACATACATGCTTAATAACCATCAAGGGACTGTCATTTGAGTAAGTTATGCAAACTTAAATAGCTTCCAAATTAGGCAACCATTTATTTTATATATTTAGCTAGTGCCAAGCCTAAAGATACCTCCAGTTTACCAAAGGGCAGCAAGCTAATTATCTGTACGAGTAATGTATTAAATAGTTTATAGTAAAGGATAGTAGCTTATTTATTACAGTTGGCCTAGCCAATCATAGCAAATAGCTACTGTTTTTAGGCATTTAAAACCATTTCAGTTTATTTTAATGTGTCATGTACAACAGGCATATGACAAATGACCTTTGGGTAATGTGTTATGCTACAAGGCTAATTATAATTAATATGGACACATCTATTAGCTAGAAAGTTATTAATGTTCAATATGTTCTATTCTAGTGATGCCGCCCTACTGTTGAGCTAACTAGCTATTCAAACGCGAATCTAACCAACATTTAATGAAGATTAAACTCACTGTGACGTGAAGTTATCTAAGTTCTGTACAAATGGCTAACAGAGGGCATCAGGCCAGCCATCAGAGACACTGAAATTCTATCACGTCTCATATTTATACTCCACATGCAAGCCCATATGTCTTCCCAGATGGTACAAGCGAAAAAATCAGAGCGATTCGCTATTCGGCTTTTCTTTTTTGACATTTGGACATGGGAGACACCTTGGCGCTTGCAGTGACCGTGATTAGTGAATGGCTCAGCATCTCCATGCCTCAGAACGCAGTGGATTGAGTTCTTTACTCGACTGAGGCTTTTTCACGCTCAAGACATTTACAGCCCCCCATGAGCCCCACCCACACCCCCCTCCTTCCCTTGTGATCCTTGATGAAGAGGTAGAGGCTGAGCCGAGGGTCTGGAAACCACATTGACCCCCAGCAAAAGGCCAGGGCAGCCACAGGAAGATGAAAGAGTCCAATGAAAATGGGACAGAAATGTCACAGGAATATTAAACCTGCCAGTCCTCTCCCCAAAAGAAGAAAAGAATGGAAAAGCAGACCTGAAAGACGTGTCACTCATCGAATCATTTCAGGTCATGTGGGTAGTGGTGATTTCAGAGTTAATTTGCAATCCTCCTTGTCACCCAATTATATGATGTTAAAAATATTTTACAATTCTGTATACATGCACATCATTGTTATTCTAGATGGAGTGATTTGTGTGCCTGCTCTTTGTACGTAAACGTGCAGATGAAAATCCTTCACATAAACCGTTTTTTAGTGATAAAATTTGGGCTGCAAAGTTTGGCACTTTCATTTGTTATCAAATGAGAATAAAGAGCAACATTTTTGCTCAGAAACAGGTTAATGCTGAGACAGAGAAGAGAGACCAGTGCAGATAGAAAATGGAGCTTGGGGACCAAAGGCTTGAACATTACACACAATGCCTGTGGCTTTAGCTTCTTCAGTTAAGGGGTTTAAATAGCAGTGTGTGACTGCATTAATCAATATGCTGATGTCCGGGATCACTGGAGTCACGGGCAGGAGTGTGTGAGTGTCAGGATTCAAGAACAATGGCAATGGCAGGTGTGATTTAAGCAATAGAACACGAGAGGGAGTGTTATTGTGAATGATTTTCAGTCACGATAGCATACAACCTTGAGTGTTTTATCGTAAAATAAAGAAACAAATTAAATTAAAAGCCTGGAATTTCATATTTAATACTGACAATACCTTCTGGTAGGTTGACAGCAAATTTCTTGTTGCTGCACCACAAAGTACTGCTGAAATACAAAGCAAATATATAAAAATGAAAGAAGGAACATATACTAAACATGAAATTTTGTAAGAATGAACAACATGTATTTATTAGATCTTTTGTGCTATTCTTCTTATTTTTGCCATTTTGAGTTTTTGTGTATTTATTAATACTGTAATACTGTTTTTTGTTGATTTAAATTAATTTAATTTGATCCTTTTTATTCCCTTTGCTTTTTTATTGTCCTTGTATGTCTTAAAAGGCACTTATCAAATAAAATGTTGTTATTATTATTATCTTTGTGCATAAAGCTTGTGATAAACTGAAAATCTAACAGTTAAAAAAAAAAATAAATTTTAAAGTAATTACATTCTTAAGGGCTTTACAGGGAGCTTGTTACTCAGGTTCACGCACACAATTTGAGCTCAGTTTAGGTTTTCATTCTTTCTTTTTCTGGATTATGTAAAAAAAAGAAATCTGGGTAGTGGTTGTACTTGCGGCTCTGGTCCCCAACCGGTCTTCCTGAGGCGCTTTAGTGGTGGACTTGTCTTAGTTAACTGAACCACCTGAGCATGATCTGTCCACTGTATGTATAAAATATTCCAGTTAGTAATTCTGCATATAATAGTAGGAGATACTTTTGTTACAGTGCCCTTGTGAAGCTAACTTAGGAAAACATGAGGAACACTGGCAAATACTGTAACGTGGGGATAATGAAGCTTATCTTACAAGTACTTCACATTTAAACACAAGTCAAACAGACAGGAAGACACTAGACAGGCTCAAATGATTTAGCACAGTTGAGGAAATGATAGAGGTAAAAGCTAAGTACTAGCCAGACTTGTATGCATGGTTTTGTCAAGAATACAGACAGGATATATCTGCTTTTTCTCTGGAATTAAGTGCTCAGGTACTTGTGATTTCCTTTTTTTAGTAAGCAGAACTATAAAAATGGACACTAATCACATCCCTTACTAGTTTGTACATGCCACCAACCTGTCATCAACCTGTATATGATTAAGGGCCAGGATGTTAATATGGCATCTGGGCAGAATGGCTTCTTTAAAATGCAGAAAAAATCACAACTAATATATTATTGGGTGCAAGGGCAGGAACAACCCTGGACTGGTCGCCAATCCATCACTTGGCCACTTTGGAGACACTAGTTAACCTAACATGCATGTATATGGACTGTGGCAGGAAGCCAAATTACCTGAATTAAATCCACGCAGACATGGGGAGGACATGCAGACTCCTCACAGAAAGGACCCAGGCCGCTCCACCCTGGGATTTGAACCCAGGACCTTCTTGCTGTGAGGCAGCGGTGCTACCCAACAAGCCACTCGAAATATTTTAATGAAACCATAATTAAAGGAATGATGGTGATAGATAGGAAATTTTTTCTGATACATTGACGGTGTTTGAGTTCCAGTTGTGGAACTGTTTTGGAAAAGTACCGATAAGTAATGTAATCTGTGGTTACATTCTTAAACACACACATGGAGTGAAATGATTCAGAAGATTAAGCTCTCATTGATATCTAAAAGGAATTGTAATATCCACCATTTTCATTGGTAAGCACAGGCACTTAGTTGGTTCTGTGCAGCAGTTCCTCCTTCTAAGGTCATGTTTCCATTTTCCTTTGGCCTCAAGCCAAGTGCTCTGCCAACTCTGAGAATTGAAATCCGCGAGCAGTGCCATGGCACAAAGGGTGCACCTCTGCCGTTTGTACTCATCTAAGAGCCAAGTCAGCACCTCTGTCTTTGCCATTATAAGAATCTTTGTTCTCAGTTAGTTCCTCACTTTCTGCTTGCCAAGCGTGGGCTAGATAGCTGCTAGCCTAGAAAGTGTCTCAATCCTTTGTTAAAAAGTGCGTAATTAAGCGTGCAGCTCTCCAAGCGGCTGAGTACGCATCTGAGCCAGTGTGGCACATTTAAATTGATAATGTATTTTACCCCTTTCTTGCGTTCTGATTAAAATGCATGTGCACTGTTTGGTCAGCACATACGAAAGCTACTGAACCTGAAATGCTGTTTAAAAGCTGGACTTTTTCCAACCTTTTCTTTATCGTCTCGTTCTCGCTGTCTAGCGTTCTTGCTCCTTCCACTTTTTTTTTTTTTTTTTGCTTTTCAATTTTTGCTTCTTCATCCATCATGGAGGAGGCAGTATTTCCTCAGCCAATTATGGCAGACAGGCTTGAAAATATTTTAATCAATCGTATTGATTTGCTGAGGTTTTTTTCCACTGTTCTCAGCTTGGAAGAAATACAGGGCAGCAGAGCACAGCCTACGGCGACATGGTCAGAAATCATACACACGGTTTGCCAATGCTATTGCTTTGCTCTGAGGTGCTGGACCCGAGCACGTACGTGGTGGGGGAGGGGGGGAGTATAAGTAATAAACACTGCAGTGGTAGTAAATTGTTTTCTCTTTCTGCACAGTCAGGCTGTTCGAAGCAGGACATCGTAGTTCTCATGGGTAGAATCGGACACTGAAGCTGACGCTCGCCAGTCGAACGGTTCTATTTGGATAATAAGGATATGGAGAAAATCACGTCTGACACTCTCCTGGGAGCTCGTCTTATGTTTATATTCTCCTCGCTCTGTTCCTGTTTTAGTGATCAATGTGTAAAGTCTCTGGGCTTGGACGGATGATTTAGGTCCTAAAGCCGGGGAGTTTCTTGGCTTTGCACCTCATTGCCAGCCAGGTTGGATTTGCTCGACTTTATGTGGCATCTGGTTGTGACCAAATCAGACAGTGAATTACTAAAATCTGTGGGGGTAATGTATTTACGAAGATAATAGAGTTACAGCCACTCTCCGATATGTCTGAGCTGGGGAATGAAATATATCATTATTATATGTATTATTATTATTATATTAGTGTTCAAATTGCCTTGGACCATTTAGAGTACTGTGCAAAATTCTTAGGCTTTCATTGGATTTATTGTTTTAACAATGGTCTGGTGACCATACATAATTGTCACAGTCTGTGTAGTAACATACTGGAAGAAATGTACACAAATACTTTTGTAAAACAAATTGTCTGGTTGTACTAGTGACTGAGAAATGTATGTGGTCATTATATCATTGTTAAAACAAAAAATCTAATGTTGGCATGGTGGACTAAACCTTTTCTACAGAGCTGTGCATGCCAAGTTTTTTTTTTTTTTTTTTTTTTTTTTTAAATTATTAAATATACGACATCATTTGCCACAGGCACATGGCACTGCTAAACACATTTAGTTTGAACAGAAATGAAATGGCTTGCAAGAACATTTTGCTTCGTCTTCCCTCAATTTTGGGACATTAGCTTCAGTGAAAACTTTTTAAAAAATATATTTTTTAATGCAATCACTTTATACAACTTGTGTAAAACAGATATTCGTTTCCTTAACTGGCTAACCAATAACCATAAACTGTGACGGTGCACTGGATAAGATACCAGTAAGACCAGAATGCTAGTGTACAAGTTCAAAGCACTGCCACTTTTGCATCACTGATCATATCTTGTAACCTTTAGTTGCTTGGATTGTAAGTTTTGTTGCATTTGTAAAATATGGACATCTGTTAAACACTGTACATTTAAATGGAGGTTCCTGTTTGGTCTAGTATTCCTACCTCATTTTCTTGATCTACTGCTTCTTCTGTGTGTGTTAACGTGCATCTTGTGAGAGCGTGACTGCCTAGCAGGGGGTTGGGAGCAATTAATAAGCTTAAAGACAGATCCTGTACCCTGAAGCTTCCCAAAACGCATCACCGTCTCCTGAAGGATTCAAGTCAGTAGCCCCTGATGATGTGGACAGAAGGATCCTTGAAGCATCCATGCAGGTGATGAGCGAGCTATCTAGGTTAAATCCAGTACTTATTATCTGATGTAAAGCTAGATAGTCAACTATAATACCTAGAGTAATCTTGTTTTATTAAACTTTATTGCTGAGATAATCACAGAAAGCAGATGGGAATCAAGAAATGATCAAATCTTTTGCATAAACTTTTATATAATGTACATTCTATAATAGAATAGGATAATGCTAAGTTAAAGATCTCCACATGTAATACGATATGGCATCAAATAGATATCTGTTACTGCCCAATAGCAAGCATAAGACAGACATGAACTGTGGCACGTGACTGGCCCTCTGAGGCAATGCACCTCTACACTGGTTTCACAGCCATCCAACACATGGACTGCAGGAGTGTCAGGCTGCTGTCCTGCAGGGCCACAACACTGCAGATTATAGAGTTCTACCTCATTAAACCCATCTGGATACAACCCATCAGCTAATGACTTGGACTGAAAGTGGTTAAAGTGAAAAACACACATCTCTGTAGGGTACCAGCCCTCCAAGAACTTGAGTTTGGCATCCCTGGACCAAAGTCTATTGGACCTGGACCAAAGTGCTATTTTGGTTGTTCAGGTGTTATGAAGAAGCACCTGAGGGATATTTAGTCTAAAGTGATCCAGGCGTTTAAAAATACCAGCTCTTAAACAGGGGTAAAGCTTAAACGGTGGCAGGATTTTATTTCTATTGGATAGAATCGTGGCAAACCAAATAAACAAACAATATTGTGATGCTACATTTAATTTACGAAACTTCTGTTGTTTAATTTCTTGTAGTTGCAGGGGACTTTTTTGTTGGTTAAAATATGTTCAGGAAAATGTGCTTTGTTTTGCAATGTTTGTAGATCAGAAAAAAAACACGTAGGAAACCTGAATTGTAAACTCTTTATCATGAATTAAACCGTGAGCAGCCCTGTTGACAGTGCTTATTATATACAGTCGATTTATCGGTTAATAAGACCACATCGAGACGCAATTGTTTTGGTCCTAATAACCGGCTTGTCCAATTAAACGAACATATATTGCCCTATATTACAAGACAGGACGTGCTATGTAACATATTAAATGTTTATTAAACCTTTATTGTGTGATTTACAGGTATAGCGAACATACAAACAAGAACTACTGTTACTTACGAACTGTGTTAATTAAAAAATAAATTTGCAAACAAGTTTTTCAAACGATCTACAAGTTCTTACTAAATTCCAGTCAACATTTGAATAACTTATCCAGTGTGATTTGAAGCGCTTTAGCTGTGGCTAAGTGGTGACTTGTGGCTTTTTTTTTTGTAGTAAATGGAAATGTTAGGCAAAGACCTGTAGGTGGCAGTAGAGGGCTGGGGAGTGAAGTAGTGATGCCAGAGACGAAGAGTTTCTTCACGGATATTACATACTGTACACGTTCTTTGCTCCAAATAAGCGAATAACAGTACTCGTATTTAAAAGGTTTTACTTTAGGATTTGGTCCAAATAAGCGTCTGGTCCCATTGACCGGTGGTCCTATTAACCAGAATCGACTGTATATGTAAACGTACAAAGGAGTTTTTTTTGCCATGGACATAAATACCCTTTGCTATGACACTTGAAAGAGCTCAATTGGCTTCTATTTCTCTGTATCATCTTTAAGATATTTCGAAACCTTATTTGCAGTCCTCCTGTGATAAATTCAGTTGATTAGACATGATTTGGAAAGGCTCCAAACCTGTCTATATAAGTAAATGTGAGTCTCACAGCTAACGATGCATATCGGAGCAAAACCCCAGCCATGAGAAGAAAGGACTTCAGAGATTTCAGAGACAGAACTATGTGGGACACAGATCTGGAGAGGGCTAGAAAAAATTATGCTCCACTGAAAGTTTCCAAGAGCACAGCATCCATAATTTTTAACCAGAAGACATTTCCCAGAGCTGACCACCCCACCAAACTAAGTAATCATCATTGAACCCAATGGTCACACTGGCTGAACTCCAGAAGTAGCCTCTTCTCAGTAAAAGAGGCTGAGAAGAGCCTGCCTTGCAAGAAAGCACTTAAAGGACTCTCAGACTATGAGATTTACTGGTCTGAAGAATGAACTTCTTGGCTAAAATTTTAAGCGGTATGTCTGGATGAAGCCAGGCACTGCTCACCTGCTCACTGCCATCCCTACAGTGAAGCATGGTGGTGGCAGCATCATGCTGCAGGTGGTATGAGACCAGGAGACTGGTCAGTATTGAGGGAAAGCTGCATGGAGCAAAGTAGAGATATATTCTGAGGGAAATAGTGCCTGATATTGATTCAGATGATGGTAGGAGTACAGAAAAAGCTTACATGTATAGATGTATAGGAGGAAAGGCGCAAATGGGATGAGAGGCGTACAGAAAATCAGAAACATGGTAAGAAGACTACAGAAAAGGCCCAAATGTGATGAGTATGGTAAAAGCTTAAATGTGATGTGACGAATACAGAAAAGTTCACATGTGACTTACACTCTGTGTCCTTGCACGATGTCAACATAATCCTCCGACCTGGCGTAGTATCCGTCAGCACTAAGGGCGCCCCAGAAATTACTCCACAGCCGACCAGGCTTGCTCATCATTGGTGATATGAATCGCCTGTGGAGTGCAGAATTCAAACTGACTACAAAAATCACATTTATTTAAAATATGTCAGGTACTAACAATATACTGCTCCAGTGTGAACCCTGATTTATTTGCCTATTCAATCCAATTACTATGGATCAGGCCTTGCTTTCCAACAAGGCCTTTAGAATGTTTAGGTTTACTCTGCAGTTCATGTAGGTTTTTACCAATTGACATAAGAATAACGCAGGGTTCAGCTCTTAAAATTCATGCCCTTTGGTCGCTTTAGAATTTAGTCCGTGATTTACGACGTGGATACGTGATGAAAAATCTATCATAAGTTAAATTAATCATAAACTGAGAAGTGTAATATATACTATATATATATATATCATAGCATACCCTACCTTGAACATGCTTAAACAGCAACTGGGTAAAATCATTTACACAAAGTTTATTTTACTGTACCGAATATCTCGTGTCATTTATTGAATAATGCATTTAAAGTGAAAAACAAAAACGATGATTGTCACGACCATGGCTTTTCCTCACTACATTTCCCAGCACTCATCACTCCTGCCACGTGACGCCCTACGTCACGCACTGCCGACTTCCACAGTTAACAAGGTTGTACCCTTGAACTAATTGGCTGTAATATGGCACAATTTGTACAGTGAGAAAAAAAAGTACAGTGTTCCCTCGTTTATGGTGGGGGTTACGTTCCAGGACCACCCGCGATAAACAAAAATCCACAAAGTAGTGATGCTATTTTTAAGTATTTATACAGTATTTTAGCTGTAGAACTTGCAGAATTCAGTCTATAATGAAACTTTCACAAACAGCGAACACAAAACCGCAGATAAAAACTTGTCATGTCGGCGAGTAGCGACTCTGGCAGGCGATGCTCTAGTCTTACTTCTCGTTTTTGGTGAGTATTCATCCGCTGAGTAAATACGCTATTTACTGTAAATTGTAATATTTTCTAATTTATAACATTCCTTTATTGTTAGAATAAAAAATCTGCATCGAGTCCGCAAAAGGTAAACCGAGAAGTGGCACGCACGCACGCACGCACGCAGAGAACATTATGTATATTTATATTCTGTTTAATAATTATATAAGCTTTAGGGGCCAATGCACTTCATGTAGTCCATGTTTTTTTCTACATGCCTATTCACAGGACCCTCACAGTCTCAGCATTCACATGGTAGTTTGTAAAAGCATTTTCGCATTTTGAATTAAAAAAAAAAAAAAAAAGTTAGCCAACCTTAGTCAGTGAATGATATCACACCAGTGACATGACTAGTATTTTTTTCACTTTATTATTATAATAAAGGTTGTGTTATATAATCCATGACTGTATGTAATCCATGAATGAACATCTCAGAAAGCTAAATTAAAATGTTGAAGTTTAGAATTTGGCCATATTCTAAATAATGAATGCTATTTTTGATGTAGCTAATAGTCCTAAGCTTTTTTAATAAAATGACAATATTATAGGAACCTCAAGGGGGCTCGGTGGGTAGCGCGCTGCCTCAAAGCAAGACGGTTCAATGGTTAAATCACAGGGTGGAGCATGTCCTGCCCTCTTCAGGTACTCTGGATTCCTCCCACTGTCCAAACACATGCATGTTATGCATGAACTACGGGCACCTTGTCCAAGAATGTTCCTGCCCTTGTGCCCAGAGTTGGATTAAGCAGAAAGTAATGGAAGAATAGATGAATAGATAATATTATAGATCATGTGTATCTAGAAGTTACTTTCAAATAAAAAAAACAGTATTAAACATATAGGATTATATAAATAAAGAAACCCTTCAGAATGACAATTAAAACTCCATCAGCAATAAATATTCACTCAAAATTGATTTGCATTCAAGGTCTTTAGCAAGAATCCTTTCATCGTGGCAATTTCCACAGAAAGAATTGTAATTTGGCTTCTGAAATGTGTCTGGGCCTTAAGACAAATTCTCTCTGGGCAACTGTTTATTCTTTCATTTAACCTGACAAATATGTGCCTCAGTGTGACTGGCAATCTCCTTGTTTGCAGAAGCTTTGTCATTCTGATTTCTCTCAGAGAAAGACATTTCTCAACTTCTATAGACAAACCACCAAAGTGCCTTGTCCTTGGCACTGCCTTGTTGGCACCAACTTCATCATGGTTTGCCAGTGCTACCCATGATTTCGACAGAGACATGCACAGCTTTCAGAAAGGCTAAACAGACTCAGGCTTTCCATTACAGGCATTGATTCATGGCTGATGGTTCTGTACCACTCTGATATCACGAGGATTTGCCAACTAGTTGGCAGCTGAAGCTGTGTCTTTATATCCTGCAACAAATGAGAGGAACCCGTTCCAGTCTGTAGCTCACTGTTACCAGAAAACTGAGAGAAGACGGAATATGTCAAACAAGAATTTATACAATGCTTGGCTTCCTGGAAAATCCTGATGCCATGGAACAAATCATTACATGTTGCACAACAAATACGAGGAGCCAGGCTTTTTAATTGGTTACTAATATAACATATAAAATACAGCACATGGGCTTTCTTAATGAACGCTATCATGTTGTGTCTTTAAGTCTTTAAATGTTTAAGTCTTTAAGTGTATACCCCCACAGATGTAACAGTACGCATCTTTTACAGCTGTTGCAAGAATGAAAACCCATATATGCTGTATTAATTATTCCTGATTACAGAAGATCATCTTAAATAATAAATACAATTACTGTGTTATTTCCCTATATAACGTGCATTAACATGCTGTTGTGGCCTGTCTGTCTAACCTGATTAAGCACAACTAAGACATTAGAAATACGATGGGGATTTGCTAAAAACAGATTATATCTGAAAACCAGTACATTATAGGAGAATGCCATGGTTATTTTTGTGATCTGCAGCCCGATATCCAAACAATACAAAAGTTTTCAGGAAGCAAATGTCAAAGGTTGTCCAGTGTCAGATTTGTTTAAAGTCTGAAGAACAATCAATGTGTGTAGGCTACCTTAATACACAGACTATAGGGTTGTGCTACACAATTATTTTTGTTTTGTTTTATTTATTTATTTATTTTATTTATTTTTTTTAATGGTACAAGAAGTTCTAGGTCAATAATGTATACCCTCTTTCTCCCTGAAGCTGAATGAGTTTATTTAGCAGACACTTCGAAAGGGATACATTTTGACTGTCAACATTTCCTAATACTGTTAAGCAATTCCAAAGCAGATAAGAAAACTGAAATGCTTGACTTCCACAATAATGTTGTTTTATATATATATATATATATATATATATATATATAAAAAACGTATTGCCAGCAATTGGACTTAAAAATTAAAACTGTTTCATCACTTTTCGTTTACTGATCTTCATTCCAATGCTTGTTAGCATATCTCAGCCTTTTTACCCAGTTCCCCTTCCAAAACGTGATTTCTTTGCTGACAACCTTCCAAAAAGACAGTTCCCAGCCAAGAGTCTTCTGACTGTAGAAGGGTCAAATTGGCATGTTATGCTGTATGAATTATGGAATTTGCTCATTTTGCCTGATAAAAACTGTTTGACTAAGTCAGAGTCAAAAAGTATATGATGATTTTAATTATAGTGTATTGCAATCATAATATATTGCTCACAAAAACAGGGAATACCCCAAAATTAAATAAATCCCAATAAAACAGAGTATATAAAATGTGCATATATATATATAAAGATTAATTATTGCATTTATTAACACACTGATTCTATCACATTATCATACTCCCAGTGACCCCCGCAGTCACTTTCCATACTGCACACACAAGTCACCACTTTGTACCTGGTTTATTCTATCATAGTAGAATGCCAAATGGGAATACTAACACATTTCGCAAGGATTCTTTGATCCTGTGCTCCTTACCCTAATATACTTAATACATGCTGGTGCGCTTTAGGTGGCTGATTAAATATCAACACTCTCAACATGTGATAAGTAGATTCATCTCATGTTTGCTTTTTAAGTCTCAGCTTTCCTGCTGTGCTTTTGGGGCCATCACTTATGATAGAACATTTGACTAACTACTGTACAGTTGGCAACTACGTATAAATATTTAGACTTTGTAGTGAGAAAAAAAGCAACATAATTAAGAAAATGCAATAACCTTGATAATATTCATATAAAAAGCAAATACTTGCAAGCTTATATTGTTCTATTAAATAGACTTTTACACAACATGTGACTCTAAGCATCTGATGTACGTTTTGAATTGATATTCCTTATATTCAACCAGACAGGGAAGTTCATTCAAGAACTTCATTCAAGAAGGTAATTCTCACCCATAGAAGAATGTGACACTGCTGGCTACTTATTTGGAATCTAGACTTTCGTAAAGCAGTCTATTGACAAGTTCTATTAATAAAAGCAGTACAATAATTAACCTGAAGTTGAACGCTTAAACGGTGTACATTGTGGTGCATTGTATGACAAATATTTGAGTGTTTTCAAGCAAATTAAATGTGCTAGCAGCTCTGTTTTGTACAATAGACAGATCGAAGTTGAAATGGGGCATTTAAATGCGTTTTAGATCTTATCTCTAGTGTTAAAAAACTTGCAATTTCACCATATGGCAGATTTTCTTACATTATCACACACTTTATTCCTAAATTCTTGAAGGTGCTTTCAAGGGTGAAAGGTTTCTTCTCTTTGGTTATAGTGACAGAATGTGGAAGGAGGAATTGCCTCATACTCCTCCATGCTCTCGTGGTATGTGTGTTCCCACTTTTGTTTGACACTTCACTCATTTTCCACCTGACTGGAAGCATCATCTGAAAGTGCTGTCTTTCTACCGTAATCTCAGTGGTGCGGGAGAGGTCAGAGTCACCAGAGTGATAAAAATAATGAGCTTTGGGCAGCGCTGGTCAGAGAAAACTACATAGAACACAAAGTAAAGGCAACAAGCAGTAGCTGAACAATCTCTCACTGATGCACTCTAATTGTTCTTCTTCAACCAAAGTTTAGCACATTGTGGAGGAGTCAAATGCCCTAACAAGGTCAAATAACACCAAAACGTAATAAAAAAAGAAGCTTTGAAATGCCCTCAAGCTAAAGAACCTTGAGCTTCATTTCTTTTGAAAATGTACTAAAATGGTAATTAAAGCTAAACACAAACAACTATAGAGAAAATAAATATATTTAAAACATTATTTCTATAATTTAGGTAAAAGCTTATAGCAAATATAACAATGCAAATACTTAATGGAGACAACAGGAACATCCTGAGATGGCAAAATGCAACTTAATGTAGGGAAAACATTGGGGAAATTAAGTTTCAAAATGAAATATCACATTATGAAATACCTTCTAATTTCTGTGAGCAGTGTACATTTCATCAATTCAGAAACTATATAATCTCCTGTTGCTCAAATGTAAGAACAAGTGGCTGGAAACAGCAGTTACAGGGTTCCTGAAATATAGGTGACGTCCAAACTGAGTTAAACTTCCCAAGATAAACTTAGTTTTGGTTTCTTTAATCACAAATGTACTAATTTCACTTATTGCTTAATTCTACTGATCCTAATAAATATTTGTAACTGTAACAAAGTTGATTATGTAAATAAAACAAATGAAAATCACCATTTAGTCTCCTCTAAATTCTCATGAGATTTCTGAAACGTTTGCAGCACGCCATCTATGGCTTAAGAGAAAAACTGTCTTTGGGTTGAGCAATATAAAACAAAGCACAAAAAAATAAAGCAACTTCAGTGTTATCTGACCTTAGACTTAGACTACACACACAGTGATTATCTGATGAACATTAGAAACTACAGACTAAGCAAACACTAACTACAGACTCCGACGTCACAGTCTGACCATTGAAATGGATTGACGCAGACAGGGGTGCACTGTGAGACCTCAGAGGTAGAGACAAAGCTGACATCCTAACCCAATGAGGCAAATATGATTCTGTCAGAACCCATTTCTGCAATACAATAAACTCAGCAGCTTCTACCCAGAGTTTCTCCACATGAAGAACTACGATACTGAGCTACTTCACATCTACTACACATCAGCAAAGGTATTAACAGCCACAAACTGAGAGACACCCACTAACCTCTAATAACCTAATAATGCTGTAATTTAGTGCGATGTTCTCTAGTTCGTTTAATTAATTCTTAATCCTTAATTTTTCTTTTTTGCTTAATTTATTTCCATTATTTTAGACATTGTTAATTACTACTTTGTAAATGTTTTGGCAATAATATGCCTTCAGCATTCATGCCAATAAAAGTGCTTTGAGCTTAAACTTCTAAAACCACCTCCTTAACTGTCAGTCAGCATGCATAGAGTCAGCAGATGGAGCTTAGTTATTGCAGATCATAAACATTTATAATGACTTGGTATAAGTAATTTGAAATCTTGCATCGAAGAACTGAAGCAATTTATACAGGCTGCTTGTAAAAGTCCACCAACTGGTTATCTTCCAAAACATTTTTTTAAATTTTGCAACTCCATACCTAGCAAATACATATACAAATACATAAATACATATACTACGGTTCTGTGTGGGTACAGTTAAGCCATAAAATACTGACACTGGTGCGCTGTATTAAATATGACAATTTCTAAACTATTGCTCTAAATTTCTAAATAAAAATGAGGCACCCATTAGAAGGTGGCGACAGTGAATTGAGAAGCTTATTTCAGAGGGGCAAAAACAGAATAATTTCACTCTCTCTTAAACAATCTCATTGGTCGCAGAGCCCATGTTCAAAGTGACTGATGAAAGCTGAACTGGCAATTCCACTGGGCCAACATTCTACCCATTAATTAACTGTGGTGTCCACTCCAATGTTGCCAGTTTTACACTCTTTGCCAATCTGTCCGTTTCAGTTCCAGCTCTCTTCCAATTTGAAGTCCCAATCCCCCCGCATGTTCAAATGATCCATGCTGAGTTGATTACAGCAGACTGTAATTTACTGGGCTCACTGATATGCATGCATGTCCTCTCAACCACTAGATTTCAGCAATGCTAATTGCCCAGTTTGTGCCTTAGGGAACTTTATATTTTTATGGCTGTTTTGAAATGTGCCTGTAATTGCTTATGCTATATAATACACTACTATATATTGGAAATAGACATTTTAGATTATTGTTCTTTCTCCTGAGTTCCATTTTTGGGAAACTGGTTTCTAATTTATTAATTAATATTATTTTTTGTCCAACAGAACATAGCATAAAATACTATTCTGTATGCGTACATGCCAAAAGTGCGTATCCCCAAGTAAGTAACTGATAAATGTGAACATGTAAACATCTTTCCAGTAAATATTTTTCCTTAAAACATCTTTCATTAAAACATACATACATATACACACTAGCAATGACAAACTTTAAAATAAATCAGTCACACAGAAGATGGTTATACCCATGACTAAAATAGCTAGTATTAGCTAGCTAGTATTTTTGCATTTTAGTGTGCAATAGTCTCTCTTTCATTCAAAAAACTTAATGGTGATTTATTTATCAACTTTTTCTGTCCTCAAATGCACTGAGAATAACAGAAATAAGCAATAATATTGAATGGAATTTTTTCTATTTTGCTTGCTACTCATTTAAAGCTAATTTAACTATGGCACCACCATTCAAGTCCAGCTTAGGGATCACGCCCAGGTTCCAAGGAGTTGTTACCTATGAGCCACAGGATCTGTTCTAGTTTCTAGCTGAATAAAACATATTACAAGCTTTACAATTGATGCTGTAAAAACATTATAATGTTCATTCAGTGATGATTGAAAACTTAAGAAATAAATGTACATGTTGTGTAAGTCTTGGGCAACTATTAGATTTGTTGTATCAATTGTATATTGACCATATCGATCATAGCTACTTATGTTATATGTACTTGTTAAACACATATACATGATATGATTTGCCTCCTTTGATTTAAGAATTCATAGGATATTCATGCTAATCTTTGTGAGCTTTACCATATCTTTTCATTGTGTTCTTCTTTTGAAGAACTGGCTTGTTGGCTGCTTCCCCTCCAAAAAGAGGAAAAATGGACCTCTGGGTCCCATTGGAATCTTGATGAAGCCGCTGCAATTGCTCACACTAAATACTTGCCACTGTAGTTTTTATAGGCCTTTTTTCTTGTTGTATTCTAATAACGGGACTGAGAAAAAAGTATATATGGCTATTAGAACAATGTTAAAACAATGGTGGCCTAAGACAAGTTTTGAACAGTTATGCCATGACCTTGCCATGAACAATTAAATAATAGTCACTTATTCAAATTTCTAACAAGTAAAAGTCCCTAAAAAAGTAGAGTGCTAGAACAAAAAAGCATTTTTAAGTATTTAGTTAATTTCCTCAGCAATATATGCAACATGAGCACAAAGGCGCTTGAGCATAGTGCAAATAACTATAAACATGTTTTATAAAACAATTAAGAAATTTGAGACTAGTGGATGCTTTTTTTCTCAGGACAACAACTTAAAACTGAGGTAACAATCATTTTTTTATTTTCATTTGACTCAACTGTTGTGTAGAAACTACAGATTCCTCTTTTCAGACCTTATTTTTCAATGTGTAGCCAAAGACTTGACTCTGACAGCTGTAATTCCAGCATTAGAAGAGGCAAAGCTTGATCAACATGGTGATGCATGGTGAGTGTTCTCTTTGAAGTAAATCATCAGACCTCCAAAATGGGACTTTGCACTTAATGCTCATTTTCAAGCACCTTGCAGATTGCCAGTTATACAGTATTGCCAATTTTGTCATGTAGTGAAGTGTTGACTATTAGCATTATATTGCAGGGTGAAGGTACCAACATATGACAGATTTGCATCAGAACTAGGTCGACATTCAAAAGGTTTGTCAAGATTTGTTTGCACCAAATGATTTTTTTTTTTTACATGTAGGCAAATTACTGCTTCCATCAACATCCAGTTAAACTGTCTTTTGGCCAGATGGTTTTCTGGCATGTTCAATTTTGGTTTTTTGGATTGTGCTTAAAGCTCTGGAATATAAAATCCTGGCTCCACAAAGCTGCCACTGTTGGACAGTGACCTTAGAAGCTGGACCTGATAAGTGACCTGATAAACTTTCAAGTTCTGGTGCTCAGAGTTTAATTCACCATTATCTTATATTAATGTCATATTACTAGCCCAAAATATACATTCTTACATGTAAATACCACAGGAAATTGAGGTGTACAAAAGCAGCAAATGTCTGATGCTCTTAACAGGCCTTTAGACTGGCTCTGGAACAGTCATCGGATTTGACCTTCCAATCTTAACTTTTGAATTTTGTGCTATTTCAGAACATTTTGGCTTTTAATTCTGTCTGAATAAGTTCCAGCAGACTTCCTTTACGTCAGCCATTTAATTCTGTCATTCCTGATAAATACAATCGTCTATTACTAATTATTTAACTGTTCTTTCAACCATGCTTTTAAAATGGTGTTTTAACTCTGTATCTGCAGCCTATTTAAATAGTGAGCCATGCTGGGCTGATGAATGCGTCTCTGCAGAAAATGAGTTTTAAAAGGAGTTTAAAACACTTACTCAGAATGAATGTGAAGTGAAAGGGACCATCACGCTGCTCATTTCTGGACACTTTTTGTTTTTGTTCATTAGACATGCATTAGCACTGTGTAATATGTACTTTGTGTGCTTTTAAGTGCTTGCTATTACAGTCATTTCAGGAAGACAGATGAATTAGGACTACTTTGAAAATGGTATTCTCTGCAAACATCAACGTGTATTATGGGCTCTCTGTGTTGCTTGGAATCAAAGCTACTATGTCATACCATACCATGCTACCATTGTGAAACTTCTTGGGTAAATAAAGTTTTCTGGAAAACTTTATATAGTCTCCAATAGACAAGAAATGTCAGCTTAGGCTTAAAAAGTCAAAATATTTGTGCAGGAACAAAGAAAACCCAAGCTAGAGACTGTGGTGGTTTAGTGGTTAGGGAACTAGACTATGAACCGAAACTTGGGAATAACTGAACTTCCTGTTGTTTTAAGCCGAAGTTCACCCGAGGTCAAATGCTGCAAGTTGGGACTGCCATGGCAATGATGCTGCAAAATGTGACGGAAATGTCAAGATCTTCATATGGACAATATCAAAGGCTGGACTGAATAATGAAGTACTGTAGTTTATTTATTTATATATATATATATATATA